>JADHZA010000191.1:0-41342 GCA_018831705.1 Torrubiellomyces zombiae
TACCTTATACTATTATTAAATTTATTTTATATATATTTTAATATTTTCTAATAAATATATATAATTATAACTTATTTTACTTTTATTATTTATAAATTAAAAATAATAGATATATATATATATATTACTTTATTATATAAATACTAATATATAGTACTTTAACCCTAATAAAACTTTAATTTCTTTATAAATTTCTAGTAAATAAACTTCTATAGTATAATACGCTATAGGGTAACTATAAAATATATAAAATAGTTATAGTTTACTAGTATAAATTACTATAGTTTAGAAAATATACTAGCTAGATAGAGTATATAGTATAAGGTAGCCTATATATCTTAATATATAAGTAGTATAGTAAAGAGTATTATAAGTTACTTTCTAATATATTCCTTTTTCCTTTTATCTTCCTAATATAGGTACTATCTATAAAAAACTAGTATACTAGGGCCTTATAGTAGAGTTAGGATATAGGAGTATCCTAGTACTAGTAGTCTTTATATATAATATTTATACTAACTTAACCCTATATATATATATATATAGGAAGCTAGCCTTATATATATATATATAAGCTCTAAGCCTATATATACGCCTAGACTATAATTTTATACGCTTACGTATAAAGATAGCCTTATATCTATATATATAAGGTTAAGGTATATAAGTATACCTAACTTACGGCTCTAGACGTATATATATAAAGCTAGCTCTAATAGTATATAAGTTAATAATAGTATAGGAAGGTTTAGTATAAGCTTGGTATAAAGTTAAAGTATACTAGTATTGTGATGGGAAATTGGTGCCCCCCCCACACACAGCGGAAGAAAGGTATCAAGATAAGTGCGATTAATTAATTAAGTAGGTAATAGTTAATTAAGATAGAGTAGAAAGGTATAAAAGGGCCAAAAGCCACGTTACTAGTTATAGATAATAGACATAATATAGTTCAGACTTTTCAATTTATAAGTTTAGCTATTTTACTATTCTAATATAATTACACGATTATAATTACTTAATATTTATTTAATTAATTAATCTAACTTATTAAATAACCCTTAAACCTACAATATCTTATTATATAGTCTATTATAGTTATATTATATTATTATATTTTCTCCCTTTTCCTACTATACTACCCCTAAAAGTATTTAGGTAGTTCTAATACCTTTATCTTAAATAGTAATTTTGCCTAGGCTTTTATATCTTAAGAGCTCTCTCGTAAGAGTATTAAAGTAGTAAGAAGCCTAAGTAGAAGTTTAGAAGTAAGAATAAAGGGGAATATAAAGATAGGATAAGATAACGAATACGTATAATATAATTGTTAAGATTAGTATATTTTAGAATAGCTTACCTTCCTTAAGATAAAAAAAATTAAGAAAAAGTAGATTAAGTAATTTAAATATAGTAAAGCTAGGTCTATAAAAGAAAACCTAGCTAGGGGTAGAAAAATAAAATAATATAAGAATTTATTAGGTTTATTAATAAGTAGTGATATTAGATAATTAATTAATCTCTTACTTAAATAAGAGAGAGTAAAATATTAATATTACTACTATAGAACTAAATTCTTAGAACTAGACCTAGAGTAAAGACTAGGACTTAAGAATATAATAATTTACTAGGCCTAGTAATAAGCAATAGCGACTAATTAATTAAATCTTACTTTAATTAAAAATAAGTATAGATTAAATATTATCCTTACCTATAGAATTATAATTATTAAATAAGCTAAGCTATAAGACTTAGACTATTAAGTATAATATTTATTAAGCTTTAAGGATAGTAATATTAGAAATAATACTTATAGCTTATTTAAAAGGTAGATTAATAAAAATAGCTACCTAGAAAATAGAGTCCTATATTATAAATAAGAATACTTAACGTAAGAGTTAATTTATATAGCTAAGCTAGTATTGACTAGAGTATACTAAGAGATTAACTACTAGAGAAAAGCTTGCTAATAAGAAAGTAGACTTTTAAAGAAATTAATTAATTAATTATTTAAATTAGAAAAATATTGTTTTTATCTACTATAAAGAAAACTTATAATAGACCTAATTTAGGGACTAAAGGAGGGGAACTCTAAGGGGAGGCCTTTTAGAAAATATAAGACCTAAAAATACTAATTTTATTAGATAGATCTAATAAAAGTATATATAAAAAAGATAGATTAAATAATCTAATTGTCTATAGGGCCCTATATAATAAAAGAAAAGGAGTAGATAATAATGTAGAGTCTAAGTAGGGATAAGGACGTATTAGAATTAATAAAAAAAAGTTACTAAAGAAAAAGAATACTATTAAAAAAAAGGAATACTAAAATAGTACTAAAAATGTCCTTAAAGAATTAGTAAATATCCTATAGCCTAATATTAGAAAACCCCTAGTTAAAAAGGTTAATAAGTTTAGTGGTAAGAATATTATAGAATTCTTAGTAGCTTATGTAAGCTATATAAACTATTATAGGGTAAATAATAAGGATAAGCTTACCTTCTTAACTAAATATGTTAAGCTAGAGAAACACTAAAACGTTTAATATATTATTTATAGCTAATCCTAGACTAAAGCTTATAAACTTTTTAGGGAAATATATAAGTACTCTAATTCTAACTAAGTAGAAAGTATAAGGATATAACTAAGCTAGCTTAATACTACTTAGTACTAGTATAATAACTATAATATATACAAATACTTAATTAATTATAGCTATCTTATTAAGAAAGAATATAAAGTAATAGCTAAGGCTAAGGACTAATTAATATAACTTATTAAAACTATTCCCTATAAATATATAATAGAGTACTATAACGCTAGTAATACTTCTATTAAAACTTTAATAGACCTACTATATAAAAAACTTATTAATTAATTAATCGAATTTATTAAGAGGTTAATAGAAATTAAAGAAAGCTATCTAAATATAGAAATTAACTTTTTCTATAGGGATCTTTTACTTTATAAGTCTAGGAAATAAGTAAAAAAAGAAAAGCAGTTTATAGCTAAAAAAGTAAAAAATAAAGAGAATTAGCTTCTTACCTTAAAAAATAGTATTTAAAGCCTTACCTTAAGCTTCTAGAACCTCTAGATTAAGACTATAAGATAGATTAAAGACCTTATAATATAACTCTACATAGGTAGAGTAAAACTAGATACTTTATAAAAGGAGATCTTAAAGAAGTTAAATAAACTACTACCTAGTAAGGCTAATATAGTATTATTTAATTAAGAAGAATAAGAGGAGGAAAAAGAAGATTCCCTTACTTTCGCTACTAACCTTTTATAAAATAAAAAATACTATTATTAGTATTATAGTAATAAAGACTATATAATAAACAAATATAAGCTATACGCTAAAGATTATAAAAATAATATTAGCTTATTTAATATTTCTATATACTTAATATACTCTAGAAAGGAAAAAAAAATAATTCTACTAGTCCTCGTATTATACTTTTTAAAGAACTCCCTACTTTATAATCTTACTATTCTCTAGGTATAAGAATCTAATAATAAAAAGATAAAGGCTACTACTAATATAGTAGGACCCCTAAGACTTATAATAATAACTAAGGAAAAAAAATAAGTAAAGAATATTAAGGAAAGGATTATTAAAGTAATAAGAGTAGATAAAAAGTCTAAGATAGCTAAAGTAAATATATAGAAGTTTAATAGACTAGTTAACCAAGAAATTAGTATTAACCTAATATTAATAAATATAAGCGAATTTAAATAGCTAAGGCTATTAATAGATAATAGTAAAAAAGAAAGAATAATAGTAAAGGAAAGATCTAGTAGTAGACCCTAAAAGCTAAAAAACCTTAAATAATTAATTAGGAACTAATTAGTTAATTAGATATTTAATAATATTCTAAACGTAAAAACTAAGATTACCTATAACAACGTCTTTAGCCTTATTCTAGAATTTATAGTAAAAATTAAGAAGTTTTATAGAGATATTAAAAATAATATAAGAGAGATATATAAGATTCTACTAGTTCTTTAAAAAAGTAATAAGAAAATAGGATTAATTAATTAAATATTCCTAACAAATTTATATAAAGGAGATAGACTCTAAGAGTGTAGTAGAGAAAATAAGACTTTCTAAACCCTTAAAAATCTAAACTACTTACCTTTAGAAAGCCTCTAAAAAGCCATAAGAATAAACTTTAACGAATTCTATAAGAATATTATTAAATTAATAGCTTAAATAAATATTATAAAGCTAGTATAGTATAGTAAGAAAATAGTATAGTAGGAGTAATAAATAAATACTATTAAAGAACTATATTAGCTAAGACTAAAGGATTACCTAATTACTATAGACAAAAAGGACTATACAAGGGAATACAAGATAAACGTATTATAAAGCTAGGAAGAAAAGGGATTCGAAATAATATTATTACTAGCTAAGGAGTATAATAAGTATAACCAAGAGCTAATATATATAATCTAAATAAAAATAAGGATTAATAGTATAACTTTTAATAAAAAGGTTATATTACTTTTTTAAAACCTATTATAGATATATATTTAAATAAGTAACCTATAAAGAAAGCTACTTAAAGCCTTAGTTAATAGTAGTACTAAAGGGAATATTATTATAAAAAGCCTTGCTAATTAATTTAGCGTTAAGTACAAACTATGCACTATTTCTATAACTATATTTTTAAATAAAAAGGTTAGGATAAGTAAGTAAGGTACTCTTAAACTATATCTAGGCAACGTATAGACTCTATAAAGAGTCTTTATTACCCTAGATAATAGAGTATTAAAACTATTTATCCTTAGTATACTATTTATTCGATCTTTAAAGCTATTATTTAATTACTTAGTTTTAAAAGGCTAAATAATAATAAAATATTAATTTGGCAATATTAGAATAGTAACCTTAATAGTAGGACTTGTAGAATACGACCTTAATTATAACTTAAAGGGAAACTCTATAAAATTACTAAATACTATATAGGCTTTAATAAACTTAGTTATAAGATTAATCTAAATAATTAATTAAGTAGAGTAATATACTCTATAAGTCTATACGATAAAAATACGTAGAGATAATTTTATACTAGAAGAAAAGAATAAAGGGGGTAAAAATAAAGATATACTTAAAGATAAGTATAAACCCTTAAGCCTAGAAAATAAGGATAAGAATAAAACCTTAGAACTAAAAAATAATAAGAAAAATAAGGGAGAGGCGTATATATTAATTATAAAAGAAAATACAAATATAATAGTTATAGAAATCTTTACGTATATAAGGAAGGTATATAAAAAAGCTATATAAAATACTAAAAAGGAAAGAAAAGTATTATAAAAAGAGAAATAAGTAATAAAAAAGGAATACTATTACTAAAAATTACTTTAAAAATACTACCCTAAGTCCTAGAGTTAATAACCTACTAGTAGGAAATTAAGGGTTAATACGATATATAAGAAAAAGTCCTAAAAGGTTAACCCTTTAAATAATATACCCTTAGATAGTTCTATACTAGAAGGAAACTTATAATAGTAATTAATTAAATAGTCTTAAGCTTTTAAGAGTATCTAAGATAGCCTTAAAGCCTCTAAATATCTAGAATAGATAACGCTAAAATTCTTAGCTATTCTAAGAGGGAGTAGATTAAACCTAGAGAAATTAGAGGTAATATAAGAGAAAGTAAAAAATACACTAATAACCTAAGAATAAGATATTTTTAAAGAAATCTTATTTAATAAAGAAAAGGCTTTAGCTTAAGACTTTTATAAATATAGTAGACTTAACCCTCTAGTAGTACTACTATAATTTATTAAGGTTATACCGTATAACGTATAGTAAGTAAGAAGTATCCTAATACTAAGGGGGATAGAAATAAAAATAGTTAATCTATTAAAAATATATCTTAAAAAAGGGATTCTAGAAGAATTATATACTATATATAGAAATCTGTATTTCCTAGTATAAAAAAAGGATAAAAGAGTCTAGCTTATTAATTTAATAATATATATAAATAATAAAATAATTAAAAATACTTATTAACCTCTAGGCATAGATAAATACTCTAAGGATATTACTATATATAAAATCTTATCTTTACTAGACTTTTTTTCTAGATATAACTAAGTCCCCCTAGCTATAGAAAGTTAAGACTTTATAACCTTCTTAATACTTATTAGACTTTTAAGAATATATACTCTACTATAAGGCGTAACTAATTTAATTACTTAATTTATACGAATTATAATAAGAATCCTCTACGACCTAATACTAGATATATATAAACCCTTTCTAGACGATATAATAGTTAAAAGGCCTACGTTAACTTATTAAGATAAAGAGGAGTAACTTAGAGTTTATAAATATATCTTAGAGTATTTAATTAATTTTAATAAAACCCTTATTAATATTAAACTAGCTAGATATATAATCTTAAGAGGAAAAAGCTTATTTTACTAAAAATCTATAGTAATTATAGGATATATATATAGTATAGTAGGGAAATAATTTAAAAAGGTAAAAGTAGTAAAGATCTTTAAATAGAAAGAGTATAAGAATATTATAAAAGTTTAAGCCTTCCTAAGACTCGTAGGATTCTATCGTTATTAGATTAAAGACTTTAGTATTATTATAAAACCCCTTATAATACTTATAAGAAAAAGGGTAGTATTTAACTAGGGTAAACTTTAATAAGAAAAAATAAACCTACTAAAAGATTAATTAATTAAGTATCCTATACTAGTGATACTTAATCTTATAAAAGGATATAGGGAGGTTATCCTCTAGCCTAATATAAGTAAT
Source organism: Torrubiellomyces zombiae (assembly GCA_018831705.1). Classification (NCBI taxonomy): domain Eukaryota; kingdom Fungi; phylum Ascomycota; class Sordariomycetes; order Hypocreales; family Ophiocordycipitaceae; genus Torrubiellomyces; species Torrubiellomyces zombiae. The sequence continues at coordinate 6,782 of JADHZA010000191.1, forward strand.
AATAGATAGGGTACTAGGTTACTTTAAGTTATTAATAGAAAAAGAAGAGTAATCTAATATAAAAGCGGTATCTAGAATAATACGTAGATATACTATAACGCTATAAAGAAAGAGTATAAAGCTATTTTAAGTACCCTTAGAAAACTATAAAGCTACCTCTACGGAGTCTAGTTTATAATAGAAACTAACACGCTAGTACTTATATACTAGTTTAATAGCTTAGCTAATAATATCCCTAAATTAATAATACTAAGATAGCTTAGTTATATTATACTTTTTAATTTTATAGTAAAATATATCCCTAGGATAAAAAATAGCCTTATAGACGCCTTATTAAGAAAGCTACTAGGAGAATTAGACTTGTATAAAGCTAAATACAATATCCTAGATAATAAATTTATTAATTAATACCTTAATATTATATACGTATAATAATTAGGAGATTTAAAGGATAGTTATAAGGAGGTAAACCTAAATAAGCCTAAAAAGATAATACTGATTAGGCTAGAAGGATATCTATTACCTAAGTATATAGATATAACTAATTTCCTATAAATACTAGAAAAACTAAGCTATATAATAATAAAAAAATATAAAGCTTTTTAAAAGAATACTATAAAGTTTATCTTTAAAAGGAATAAGCTTTAGAAAAGGCTAATAAAAAATATAACTAGCCTAGCGCTAGTTATAGACGAAAGTAGGTACTAGAAAGAATTAATTAAATAATACTATTTAGAATTATACTATAAAGGCTATAAAGTAATATACTAAACCTTAAGGGAGAAATACTAGTAGAGAGGTATATAAAATAATATTAGTATAGTAATTTTTTACTATAAAGAATACTAGAAATACGCCTTATAAAGGTAAAAGGAAAATCTATATTTTTTAAAGCCTAAACCGCTATTAATAGTAAAGATTTACTTTAACACGTAATATATATTAATAAATAGAGGTTATATAGCTATTATAAAAGTAAAGGATAACTTAATAGGATAGCTAGAGGTAGAACCTATTAGAAAGATTAATTTAAAAATAATAGCTAAGTTTATATATTAATTAATTACTTAATATAGATTAATAATCTTTATAGTAGTAGATAGTAGCCCTAAAATAAAGAAGTATTTACTAACTCTCCTAAAAAATATTAGTATAAAATATATTATTACTTTAAAATATTACCTAAAAGTAAATAGAATAGTAAAGGCTAGGTATTAGACTTTTATATAATCCTTAGCTAAGATAGCCTATAGAAATAATAAAGGATAGGTTAAATATTTTAATAAAGTATTATTTATTAAAAGAATATTTATTAAAAACTTATATAGTAAAACCCCTTTTTTCCTAATATATAGATAAAACCCTATCTTTCCCTTAAAGATAGAGTACCTAATATAGAGACTAATTAATTAGTTAAATATAAGAATACCTAAAGATTTCTTTAAAGTAAGACTAAAAGTCCTCTTAAGAAAAAGGCAAGATATTAAAAAAGTAGTAAAGAAGGTAGTAGACTTTTACTAGACTTTAGTAAAGAAGCAATATATAAGTATTAAAAAAAGTCTTTATATTAACTTTTTAAAGGAAGGAGACCTAGTATTAATATATAATATTATTTAATTAAATAATCTATTAAAAACTACAAAGATAAATATATATTAGTAAAGGCCTTATATAATTGTATTTAAAGTAGAAGTAACTAAGGCTTATAGGCTAAAAACCTTAGATAGGTTTAGTATTATAAGTATATATATACCTAACTAAATTAAACTCTTTAAGAAAGATAATAAAAGATAGTAGCGTAGTATTAATAATAACCTACTCTTTTTAAGGATTAAAAAAAAAGACCTTAGCTAGCTAAAAAAAAAAGAAAAAGAAAAGGTATTATAATAACTAATATTTATAACTTCCTTTAATATAGAAGATAGTAATAAGGAGTATAACCTAAAGCTATAAAAGAAGCTATAAAGTAACTAAGAACTAGGTTACCTTAAAAGACTAGAGGTTTACTTACTAGCTATATTAAAAACTAGGAAGTCTAAGTATTATATAATACTACTTAAAGCTACTTTTCTATAACCCTCTAGGATTAATATAGGAAGAACTTATATATATTTACCCCTTTCTAAACCTTATATATACCTACCTAATCTAGAACCCTATAATAGGAACGCCTTACCTAAACTATAACTACCTTTTTAGGACCTTAATAAGGAAGGGGTATCTTTTATATCTAAACCTCTATTAGAACTATTTAATTAATAGTTTTATAGGCTACTATTATAATTAAGTAGTAGTTATACTAATCAAGTAGTAGTTATACTAATTAAGTAGTAGTTATACTAATTAAGTAGTAGTTATACTAATAAGATAGGGATAATCCTAAAGGTAGAAAAAAGGTATAAGATAAGTAACCTTAAGGAAAAGTACTAACTAGGTCTACGTAATTAATTAATTAAAAGAAGATCCTTCTAACTAAGCTACTATATAGCAATCTATTAATAGTAGTCTATTAATAGTGATCTATTAATAGTAGTCTATTAATAGTAATCTATTAATAGTAGTCTATTAATAGTAATCTATTAATAGTAGCTAAGCCTTTAATATAAAGCCCTAGACTTAAGAAATAGATTATAAGTAACTTTAATCTTAAGAAATAGATTATAAGTAACTTTAATCTTAAAAAATAAATCATAAGCAATCTTAACCTTAAAAAATAGATTATAAGTAACCTTAACCTTAAGAAACAGACTATAAGTAACCTTAACCTTAAGAAATAAATAATAGCTTTTACTAGGGCTATAATATCTCTTTTAGGTAAAGACTCCCTCTACTAGTTTAAATAAATAGATAATAGCCTTTACTAAGGCTACGATATCCCTTTAGGCAAGGACTTTCTCTACTAGTTTAAATAAACGGATAATAGCTTTTACTAGGGCTACGATATCCCTTTAAGTAAAGACTCCCTCTATAGGGTTACTTAATACTAGACCTTAAGTAACTTTAATCTTAAGAAATAGATTATAAGTAACTTTAATTTTAAAAAATAGATTATAAGCGACTTTAATTTAGGATAAGCAATCTAGTAGACCTCTTTAAGGATACAATATGGCGTTCATATAACTATTAACTAAAAATAATACGCTTAGCTAACCCTTTTATAAAAGGAATAAGTACTAGAGATATCTCCTCTTATATAATTAATTAATTAAGAAAAAAAAGCCTTCTTAAATTTTATATAAGAAATAATTTAAAAACTCTATTTATTTATAGTAAGGATAGATATTAATATAATTATAATTCTTAAGATAATAATTACTATCTACCTCTATTATAGTTATAGCTTAAAAAATTTGTAAAAAGGATTCTTAACTAATTAGTTATAAAAGAAAAGAAAAAATAAGAATTTAAAAGTAATCCCTAAAAATAATATAACTATCCTTAACAAATAATAAATTACCTTTAACCTTTATCTTCTTTATATACTTAAAAAAATCCTCTAATTTATATAAAACTAAAAAAACCAAACCCTTATCAACCTCTAATATATTACTAGTTTTAATAAATACCTAATATTAAAAGATCCTAGGGGTAGTTAAAAAGTAAAGCACCTTAGTAGTCTAGGAATTATAATCTATTTTATCCTAGTAATTTAAGCCTATAAGAGGAAAGTTAAGGTTCCTAATATAACCTTTTACTACTTAATAGGCTTGCAAGTAAGTCTAAGAATAGTTACTATAGGTATAATACTTATAATTAGTATAATTACCTTCTTAGAAGCTTGGAATCGAAATATACTTAAAGAAGGGGAATATTATATACTTGTAATAAATAGAGTAGTTTATTATAAAGTTCTTAATATAATAATTATAATATTAAGGATTTCGCCTACTATAGAAAGTAATAAAAAGGGCCTTAATAATATAAAAATAACTAAAAGATAGCTATTTAAAGAACTAGCCTAGGGGATAAGCTAGTTTAGTAAGAATATAGATCTAGTAAGGCTTAATAATAAGATATTTAATAGCGTTATTAAGGACCTTATTATTATTATTTAAAGTATACTAAATAACCCTCTATAAAGATAAAGGGTATAATTTAAACTTAAACTTAATATATAAGGGATATCTAAACTAGTTAAGGGTATAACTACTATAAATAACGACTTTAAAGTTAGATATAATTTATAGATTAATTAATTAGTTTTAAGGCCTTAAAGCTAATTTAAAGGTATAACTTATAACTTTTAAGATATATTTTTTTAAAGTAGACTTTACTAGAATAATCTCCCCCCTATACTTATATAATAAGGTAGTCTAAGCTAAAAACTACTACTAATCTAGCTCCTAGGTTATTAAAGGGTAAAGGTTAGGTAAACCTTTTTAGTAAGATAGAGGAAGCTTTAGTGGATTTAAAGAAGCTATTATAAGGCAAAGTATAATATTAAAGAGTATAAATTAAGGAAAAAAGGATAGGAGTAGTAGAGAAAGGTTAACCCTAATTAAAAAGGTATATAAGAAAAAGAAGAAAAAAAGGAAATAAAAGGTAGGAAAAAAAGACCTTATAAAGCTATATAGAGGTTAAGTAAATACTAGCTAAGCTAGCTAAGTGAATTAACTTGCTAAATAGTAGGTAACTAATAGAGGTGAATTAATAAGAATAGTTATAGGCCTAAGAAAAAGGCGATAATTAATATAAAGAATAGATAATTAATTAATAGCTGATATATTTACTAATAAAATAGACTAGCCTAATTTATATTGCCTTAAACTAACTAAACTAGTAGGTAACTTTACTAGATTATAATATCCCTATACTAAGTTAAGGCGTTACACGTTTACCTTTAAAAGTAAGAAAAGCTAGGGAAAATAATACTCCTATTAATTAATTAATTAATAAAGATATTATAAACTAATTACTAAAGTTGTTAATATTATTCCTAGATATCTTAAGAGCCCCTCTAGCCTTACTAGAATAAATACTTAAGTAAACGCCGCTATAGTAAATTAAGGAGTAGTTACTTTACTACTAGCTTAGCGAGTAAGAAGACTAGATAAAGGAAATATATTTATATTAATTAATTAAGTAAATACTACTATAAATAACTATATAAGAAGGAACCCTTATACTTTCTTTTTCTTTTCCTTCCTTCCCCTTTATATATTATAAAAGCTATAATAACCTAATAAAGACCCTTTAAACTTTTTAAAATAAATCCCTTTTAATTATAATTAATTAATTAAGTAATCTATATTATAAAGGAGTTTATAGAATACGTTTAGGGCGCCTCTATTAATAGGCTAGATACGCGTAACTTAGCTTATATAGGATATATACTAGGCGTGGTTTATACAAACTTCTTTTATAACCTAGATAATAAAGCTAGCTTACTCTTTTATATAATTCTTAAGGTTCTTAGAGGCCCCTTACTTATCTTTGTAGTAAGAGATAGATAGCCCTAGCAAGCTACTTATATACTAATAGAGGAAAATAACTTCATATACTAAGGCCCTAACTAGGTACTAGTACCCCTAGGAAAATATAAAGAAGAGATATTTATATATAAATATAGCTAGGAAAACTACTTAAAAGATATTAAGGACTTTATATATAATTTAAGCGTAAATTACTAGGCTAGTAGTTTTACTTATAATATAATATTTACTATTATAGAGAGGGGCCTTAGAAATCTTTATTACATCCTAAGAGAACTAATCTTAATTATAAGATACCTTTACCTTTACTTTATAAAGAATAACTACGTATAAAATATATATATACTAAGGGGAAATACTATATAATACGAAGTACTATTTAAAAAAGAATACCTTAAAGTAATTAAATAAGATATCTTTAGTAAGAGGTTTATTACTAGGCTTACTAATTTCAAAAATAGTTATTAGGTATACTATATATTTAATTATAAGAATACTTTCTTCCTTATCTATAACTCTATACTATAAAGGTAAAGGCTTTAGATAAAGTTAATAGTACTTATATAAAAGACCTTCTATAATAACCTTAGCTACTATAGAGGCTTTAATATAATCTTACTACTAATTAAACTATAAAAAAAGGCGTAAGAGTATAGGTATATCTATATACTTACTCTATTACTTTATATAAGATCCTATATTAAAACTCCTATCTTAGAGGTTTTTAAAAATATTCCTATTACTATATTTAATATAGATAGTAAAATATAGCTATATAAGAATACTAATAGAGAAGATAAAAAATCGTTATTAATTCTAGACTAGACCTTTAGATAATTAATTAATTAAGCTATAGTAATACTTAAGCAACTATTTATAGCAATAGCCTATAACAAATTAGGATTATAATACTCTTAGTATATTAAAAATAGGATACTTATTGCTAATATTATAAAGAATATACTAAGACTAAAGGGTATAGCTCTCCTTTTAGCTACTAGGTAATACTAATTTACTAGTTAATTAATAATATATTTAAATATAGAACTTAAAAAAAGGAAAGGAGGCTTATACAATCTAAATATATATAACTTAGGCCTTATTTTTCTTTTTCCTAAAGGAATACTAGTATATAATATAAGGAGACTACTAAATATAGAGATCTCTATAAAACCTTATATAGAAACACGTTTTTTAAAGCCTACTTACTTAAGTATTTAAACTACTATAGTATTCTCTAGCACCTTTAGGCTTAGTAAGTCTATTAGAGTCTTACCTACTAGTATTTAAAGCTTTTAGTATAAGCCCTAAATTTACTATATTCTTAAACCTAAATAGTATAAACGCTTACTAGCTATATTTTTAAACCTATTTAACTAAATAATTCCTTAATAAGAGAAACGCGTACCTATGTTATCCCCTAAGTTAGAACTAATAGACTTAGAAACGCTTAAAAAAAAGGATTAGCTTTGATATAAATAAGGAGAACTTTTAGCTAGTAAATAAGGTAATAAGGAAAATATAGCTAGTAGATATTAGAGAGTTAACCCTAGAAGTTAGGAGTATCTTCCTATAAGACCTTATAATTTAATAAAGAGAAGCTTTACTAGACTTATTTAAGGTAAAACCTAGCTTATAAGATATACCCTTAAATTAATTAGTTAAATATAAAAGTAATAGGAATAATAAGGAAAAGGAAAGACTAACTATGCTAAGGCGATTTAAAAGGCTTTAAAGTAGGGTACCTAGTAAAGCCCTACTACTATTAATATTAAGGCTAAATACCCCTAATCTAAAAACTCTAAAGAGGAAAGGTATAAAGCTAAAGACCTTAGAACTATAAACTCTAAGGAAAAAGAATACTTAGGAAGTTCCTAAGACCCTAAAAAAGTAAAGAACTAGATTTATAGCTAATAAAGAACTAGAAAATAAATACTTTATTAAATTACTACTATTCTATAAAGAAAGCTATAAAATAATTAATAGGTAGGAGATTAGGATCTATTATAAAGATTTAAAGTATTCCTTTAAAAGAAGGAGAATAAGCTTTAACTTTAAAACTAATAAAGTTATATTCTTTAAAGCTATAAAAGAAGCTATAAAACTAAGTACTAGAGCCCTTTATATAGTTATAATAGTAGCCTCTAAACTTAACTTAATTAGTAAAGTAGTAGTAATAAAGGTAATTTATATTAAAAGAATAAATATATATATAATTATAGCCCTTACTAGTATTATGCTTAAAGAGAATTAAGGGTCTATCTATAAACTATTTATAAAAGCCCCTAAACTCTTAGGTAAGGATAGATTAACACGAGAATAGTAATTAAAGAATCAGGAGGAGTATAAAGGCTACTAATACTATTTAATTAATTACTATATAGTAGGAATTTTTTTATAATAAATATATTTTACTTTACTCTTAGGTTAGTTTTATAGTAGTTATTTCCGCTACGCTATACTTAAAGGCGAGTAGTATACTAAGGGGAGGATTATAATAGGAAATTAGTACCCCCCTTATATATAGTAGAAGAAAAGTATTAAGATAAGTATAATTAATTAATTAAGTAGGTAATAGTTAATTAAAATAGAGTAGAAAAGTATAAAAGGGCTAAAGGCTACGTTACTAGTTATAGATAATAGATATAATATAGTTTAGACTTTTTAATTTATAAGTTTAGCTGCTTTACTATTCTAATATAATTATATAATTATAATTGCTTAATATTTATTTAATTAATTAATCTGACTTATTAAATAACCCTTAAACCCACGATATCTTATTGTATAGTTTATTGTGGTTGTGTTGTGTTATTGTGTTTTCTCCCCTTTCCTACTACACTACCCCTGGAGGCATTTGGGTAGTTCTAATGCCTCTATCTTAGTATAGCTAGTAAATATTGCTAAATAGGATCGATATAAAGTAAGTTAAAGGAGGGGAGATATTTAAGTAATAATTAATTTATCTATAAGTGGTTATATAGGTATACTTAGATAATACGATTTTATACCTTTAATATAAATTAGAAATATTATAGCCTTTTAAATAATAAAAACGACCTAGCTAGCTAATATAAGGGTGCTGATCTATACTGTAACTAAAATCTTTATTATACGATATTTATGGATAGTAGGGTATACTAATAAGTAACTATACCTATCCTAGGATACTACCTAGCTTTATAGTTAACTTACTATTAGGTATTAGTATTAGTAGTATTACTGGCGAGAGCGTTAGCGAGTAATGCCTAGTGTATGTCCTATAGACGAGTTAGCCGTATGCTATTGCCCGCGCCTATAACTGTAAAGGGCTTACTATTTTTATAAAGTATTAAAACTTATTATCTTCTATCTAGCTATATAGGAGTGTAGCCTTAAGTATCTTTTTATATATAGTATACTACTAGTAAGATAGCTAGTTATTATTTAGTATATAAAGATATAAGACGTGGTATACTTAATAGAGATGGACTACTTTATAGATATAACTATACTATGTATAGCTTACGTAGATAAGCTTCTTACTAGTTAATACTATATATTTAATTAGGGGTAGCTTATTAGAGTGGTTATTAAGATAAATAAGTACCTTCTTTATAGTACTAGTAGATAGGCGGTATAGGGTTTAAGGTAGTTGGGTACTAGAATATTAAGGCTAAGGCGTATTTAATATATAGAATAGAGAGCCTCTTTAGTTTTAAATTAGACTTTATTTACTAGCTTAAAGATGACTTAGGGGGCGGCTAGTAAGTATTAAAGATTATAATTATTAAGGGAGATGAGAGAGGGAAGATATATAGGTGATAAAAGATTTATTTATAGGTAGTTATATATATCTAAACTTAAGTATTACTTAGCTTACTATAGATTAGAAGCTAAGGCTAGTGTTATAAATTATTATAAAGGGAGTTATAAAACTATATATAGTTAATATTAATATATATAGTATGGATAGCGTAAAGTAGAGTGAATTATTACTAAATATAGGAGTAATAGGGGTATGTATATTAAAGTAATAAAGTATATACTTTATAGTTTTAGCTATAAGTAAATATAACTAACTAGCGTAACTATTAAATAGTATTATACGAGGTTAATATATATGGATCTATACTTATATATATACTATATAATAGGGCTATATATATATATAACCTCTATTTATATATAATATGTACTAAGCTAGCTTTATCTATATATGTATTAACCTATAGGCTTATATACCTATCTAATAGGCGACCTTATATGTATACGTATAAAGCTACCCTTATACCTATATATATAAGCCTAACGCCTAGATCTTTAAACTATAATAATATATATATACGTACTTATAGAATTAATCTTATATATATATATATAAAACTAAATATTAGGTATATATTTTAGCTATAGTTTTATATATATACGTATAAATCTAGCTTTATTAATATATAAATAAACCCTAGACTTATATATATAACTAAGCTATAATACTATATATTTACGTATATACTAAGGATTATAAAGGTATATAGTCTTATAACCTTATTAGTATAATATACTATATATATTGCTAGGTATATAAATAGGTTGACCTCTATATATGGATATGTATAAGCTTATAGGCTACGATATTAGTAGTGGGATCTGGGCTTGGGTTAGGCTAGGCGGGTGGCCAACTTGGTTAGGGAAAAACCTAGCTTACTAGTAAGAGGGCGATCTTTACGTAAGCGTAATATAGCTAAACTAAGAGTAAATTAGTAGAAAAAAAGATAGCTATAGCCTAGTTTCCTTATTTATATATAAAACCACTTTTTATATATTTTATTTAGTCTTTTACTACTATATTATATATATTACTTAAGAATATTATTAAGGATACTATTATAGATATAAGTAAAATATATCTTATAAGTCTTACTACTATATTTTACTTATAGGCTTTATACTTAAGTATATATATAGCTATGCTTTATTATCTTACTATAGTTAATTAAAATTAGTCTTATTATAAATAACCCCCTTATTAGTTTTATTATAATTAATTATAATTTACTTTTAAATAGATAGCCCCCTTATTAAAGTATAAGTAAGCTTTTATAAGTCTACTTTAACGTATATAAAGAAAAGTAGTATTTTAGCCTTCTTTACCTATACTATAACCTTACGTAGTTTACTCCTAATAGCGTAGCTTAATAAGATAGATCCTTACTAATAGTTATATTAACCTAAATAATATATAGATATACTATATTATAAACCTTACTATATATACTTCTATGCTCTAATATAGATAATTTATACTATATAGGCGATAAGCTTATCTATATATACTAGCGTTATTATTTATAGATATCTTTTACCGACTATATATAGATATATATAATAGTAATATATATAAGATATAGCCTCTACTTTATACCTTATAGAAAAAAAGTATAGACTAATATAATTTACTTATAGTATTACTTTTAAGTATATATATTATACCTTAGACCTCTACTTTACTTATACATATACTATATTTTTAATAATATATATAAGATACGAATTACCTTATACTTACTAAGCTATGAATTTATATATATATAGATAAGCTCCTTAATATATAAGTATAGATAAAAGCTATACGTAGTAAAATTATAATATAGTAAGGGAAATCTACACCATGGCCTTTGGGTTAGGGCGAAGAAAATATATCTATTATCTATTAGTCTATATAAATAATCTAAAGCTGGTCATGTAACCTAGGTTATAGGGCAAGCTATAGAAGAGTTAAGCTCTCAAGGGTATATAACCTAGGTTTTATAAGGGCCTTTATAACTATTTTTTACAACGCTAGTCGTATAACCTAGGTTATAAGGTAAGCTATAGAAAAGTTAAGCTTTTAAGGGCGTATAACCTAGGTTTTATAAGGGCTTTTATAACTATTTTTTATAATACTAGTTATATAACCTAGGTTATAGGGTAAGCTATAAAAAAGTTAAGTTCTTAAGGGTATATAACCTAGGTTTTATAAGGGCTTTTATAACTATTTTTTATAACGCTAGTTATATAACCTAGGTTATAGGGTAAGCTATAGAAGAGTTAAGCTCTTAAGGGCGTATAACCTAGGTTTTATAAGGGCTTTCGTAACTATTTTTTATAATGCTAGTCGTATAACCTAGGTTATAGGGCAAGCTATAGAAAAGTTAAGCTCTTAAGGGCGTATAACCTAGGCTTTATAATCGCCTTTACGACTATTTTTTACAATACTAGTCGTGTAACCTAGGTTATAGGGCAAGCTATGGAAGGAACTAGCCTCTTAAGGGTATAATCTAGACCACGGGCCTTCTACTATATTTTCCTAAGGCTTACCCTCGTTATAGGGGTAGGGTTGCTTAGGGGTTATAGTTTACAAAGTATAAACCTTAACCCTAAGATAACCCTACCCCTAATCCAAGGTTGTAAGCCCTAGGAAAATATATTATAGAAGGCGGCTATAGGAGCCGGGTTATACGCCCTTAAGAGCCTACCTTTTCTAAAGCTTGCCTTATAACCTAGGTTATATAACTAGCATTATAAAAAATAGTTATAAAGGCCCTTATAAAACCTAGGTTATACGCCCTTAAGAGCTTAACTCTTCTATAGCTTACCTTATAACCTAGGTTATATAACTAGCGTTATAAAAAATAGTTATAAAGGCCCTTATAAAACCTAGGTTATACGCCCTTAAGAGCTTAACTCTTCTATAGCTTGCCTTATAACCTAGGTTATATAATTAGCATTATAAAAAATAGTTATAAAGGCTTTTATAAAACCTAGGTTATATACCTTTAAGAGCTTAACTCTTCTATAGCTTGTCCTATAACCTAGGTTATACGACTAGTATTGTAAAAAATAGTTACAAAGGCCCTTATAAAACCTAGGTTATACGCCCTTAAGAGCTTAACTCTTCTATAGCTTACCCTATAACCTAGGTTATACGACTAGCGTTATAAAAAATAGTTATAAAGGCCTTTATAAAACCTAGGTTATACGCCCTTAAGAGCTTAACTTTTCTATAGCTTGCCCTATAACCTAGGTTATATAATTAGTATTATAAAAAATAGTTATAAAGGCCCTTATAAAACCTAGGTTATACGCCCTTAAGAGCTTAACTCTTCTATAGCTTGCCTTATAACCTAGGTTATATAACTAGTATTATAAAAAATAGTTATAAAAGCCCTTATAAAACCTAGGTTATATACCCTTAAGAGTTTAACTTTTCTATAGCTTGCCTTATAACCTAGGTTATACGACTAGCGTTATAAAAAATGGTTATAAAGGCCCTTATAAAACCTAGGTTATATACCTTTAAGAACTTAACTTTTCTATAGCTTACCCTATAACCTAGGTTATATAACTAGCGTTATAAAAAATAGTTATAAAAGCCCTTATAAAACCTAGGTTATATACCCTTAAGAGCTTAACTCTTCTATAGCTTACCCTATAACCTAGGTTATACGACTAGTATTATAAAAAATAGTTATAAAGGCTTTTATAAAACCTAGGTTATACGCCTTTAAGAGCTTAACTCTTCTATAACTCGCCTTATAACCTAGGTTATATAACTAGTATTATAAAAAATAGTTATAAAGGCCTTTATAAAACCTAGGTTATACACCCTTAAGAGCTTAACTCTTTTATAGCTTACCTTATAACCTAGGTTACACGACTAGTATTATAAAAAATAGTTATAAAGGCCCTTATAAAACCTAGGTTACACGCCCTTAAAAACTTAACTCTTCTATAGCTTACCCTATAACCTAGGTTATATAACTAGTGTTATAAAAAATAGTTATAAAAGCCCTTATAAAACCTAGGTTATACGCCTTTAAGAGCTTAACTCTTCTATAACTTGCCCTATAACCTAGGTTATATAACTAGCGTTATAAAGAATAGTTATAAAGGCTACTATATACTTAAATAAGATATTAAGAAAGGCTAACACGTAACTCAAGCTATGTAGCTTTATAGAATAATCTTGTATTTTTCGCTTAGCTTTTTAGTATACGTAGTAGTAGTGAATAGGTTAGCTCTCTATAAGCTATATAATTAACTTTGTAGAGTCTATAATAGCTAAATAGGTAGACTTTTATAAACTTTTAAAGGTTATATAAAGTATTAATAATATATATAGTTGAAGAGGTTGGCAATGTTATATAATATAGATAATGCGATAGCCTTAACTATATAATTCTAATATAGTAGCTATATATTAGAATACGTCGCTTATAATAGGGAAAAGCTAGTACTAAGTATAATATAGTAAACCTTAAAAGCTAAGTCTAGCTAAATATATTAGGAAAAATATAATAAGATTATATATATAGTAGATTTATAAGCTTAGACTAATAATAATAGAAATAGTTTTTTTTTTACTCTATACTAAAACGCTACTTTGTATTTATCTCTTTATCCCTATAACTAGTTATTAGCTAGGTTTAAGGCGTGATAGATTACTAAGGGTAGGGGTATGAAAAAATAAGCTCCTCTATATTTAATATAGCTAATTAGAAGTTAGCCTATAGCTACTCTATATAATATAAGATTACCTATACTAAGCTAACTAATAATATCTACTTATTAGTTCTTCCTTATACTAGCTAATTATATCTTTAAGTAGTAATAAAAGAGAATAGATAATACTAGTAAGTTTTACCTATTTAATAGTAATTACTATAACGTAAAGCTTTTCTAAATGATAATAAGAACTAAGCTACTTTTATAGGATATAAATATTGGATTTACTCTAATAAGAGCTAATAGTCTTTACCAAGGCTAGCTATTAAGCCTACGACTATATAGTCTTAATCGCTATTATACTAGTAGAGGTACTTATAGTAAAATAGATAGTTAAGATAAATAAGAGTCTAAATCTAAAACATATTACGACTTTTTATACTATATTCTAAAAAGGAGGATTAGACTAGATAAAGAAGGCTAACTATCTTAGGGTAAAATATAGCTAGGATTATATCTAAAAGGCCTAGGACAATATATTATCCCCTCCTCCTAAGTACGTCTTTAAAGACTATAACTTAAAACTATTATTCTTTTATAACTAGCTTACCCTTACTAACAGGAGGTAGGCTAAGATCCTTAATAGCTAGCACTATATTAGAGCCTTAGAGGAGTATATTTAATAGACGGGCATGCTTAGCAAGCTTTAGTAGCTATATAAGCTTTTTACTAAAGGTAATTTAAATAATCTAGTAATATAGCCTTTCCTACGCATAGACGTAAATACGAGCTATAACTAGCCTACTAATAGTAAGATACTAACTACTAAAAGACCTTAGCCTAGCACTTAATCTTAGCCTTAGGTTAAATCGCTAGGCTATAATACTAGTAAATAGCTATAGCGAGATCTAGCTATAAGTAATTAAAGCTATATAGTAAAGCTCCTATAACTACTAGGACTTTAGTATTAAAAAACTAGAAGGTAAGATTAAGGGGGCGCTAGATCTTTATAGTAATACTAAATTCCTATACTCCTACCTTATAATACTACTTAGGAATAAGAGGTAGAATAATATAGCAACTTAATAGTACTATATAACTATTAGCCAAGAGACCTTCTAGCTTTTAAACTAGGAGTATATAATTAGGCTAAGGATTAATAATATAAGTTTACCTACTATAAATTATAAAATACCTAGCTAACTAGTAAAATATACCTCCCCCCCTCTAGTTCTTATTCTCAATATTTAAAAATATAATCTTAATACTTAAATAGCTACTAGCTAAGGTAGCTATAAATATAAAGCTAAGTAACTAGAACTTACTAGTAAGTTAACTTACACGTAAGTAAAGGGTAAACAATATTATAGCCTTATTCTACCTAAAGTATAAAAGCAATAGTATACCTAGTCTATTAGATACTTATTATAAAAAACTCTTTATCTCCCTAGATAATAATATATATAACGTAGTATACTAATATATCCTATAAGACTAAAACCTATATTTTATAGACTTTAAGTACTATTTAGTAAAGCATAAGACGTATATCCTATCTTAGGTTATAAACTACGTTATTACCTATATAAGTAATAAATAAGAACTAGACGACCTAGTTAACCAACGTAATAGGAATAAGCTACTACTACATACTAGCCTAGCTAGTACCCTTAGGAGTTATAACAATAAGACTATTAAGGAGGCTAGGTAGTGGCTAAGGATACCTATTATAGAGAGCTAGTAATTATCTAAAATAGCTTCTATTATACTATAGTAAGAGATCCTAGAGTTTATAGTTAATAACCTAGACAATATATCCTAAAATTCTACTAGAGATCTCCTAGAGCTTCCTATAAAGAAAATACTTAATAGTAGTAGTAGTAAGTACTCTAGCAACCTAGGGTAAATTAAAGGGATACTCGCTATTATTAGGTACTATATTAATAAATTATTCCTACTATACTAGTTAAGTACTACTATAAAAGAAAGTTTTTATAATAGTAACTATAACCTCGACCTAGATAAGAGCGTTAACAATATAACGCTTACCTATAACCTAGTTAAGTATACTATAAAAATAGCTAACGTCTTTTACTAGTTAATACTAAATAAAGTATAGTTCACTAGTATAAGCTACAAGCTACTATACTAAATAGTAGCCAACCCTAACTTTAGTAAAGACCTAGCTAGATAGCTCTCCTAATACTACCTTGGCAAGTAAAAGGTATCTATATATATAAATATCAAAAACTATATAAGCGAAAGGCCTTAATAACGCAAGTAAGACTTTATAAGGAGCTAGATAATACTAAATAGTACTATAAGTAGTAACGTAATCCTATCTACTAATAGAGACATAGGTAAAAAAGCTATAAATAAGGCTAATAGTAGTATAAAAGACCTAATAAAGGAGGGCGCTTTAGACGTTATATTAAGCGCTATATACTAAGGTAATTTAAAAACCCCCTAATATAGGCGATATACTTACGACTAGACATACTAAGCTATTAATATTGTATAGATCTAATAGAGATATACAATAATAACCTAGCGCTTTTAATATATACTACTAACAGAGATCTCTAGCTTAGTATAGAGGAGCTTAAGAAAATAAAGTAAGAAATTAAGTAAAGAAGTAAAATAATAACGTTTAACTATAAT
This sequence comes from Torrubiellomyces zombiae, assembly GCA_018831705.1. Classification (NCBI taxonomy): domain Eukaryota; kingdom Fungi; phylum Ascomycota; class Sordariomycetes; order Hypocreales; family Ophiocordycipitaceae; genus Torrubiellomyces; species Torrubiellomyces zombiae. The sequence goes on from JADHZA010000191.1 coordinate 23,341, forward strand.
TACAACTACGACTATAATTATAACTACGACTTATAGTATAAGGGTGGCCGCCTAAGTAATACTAACTATATAACTTAAGCAACTACCCCCCCTAAAAAATATATACGTAGGGCACCAGTAGACTTAGACTAGAAAAACAAACCTAGATATATATAGGGAGATATAAAATAGTAGTATTAGGGCTAGTAATAAATAAGGTAGTAAGGGATATAACCTATAAACTCTATACTACTATTGTAGACCTTTTATTTATAATACGAAGACTCTACGTATTAAAGGTAAAAGCTCCCTAATTATAATCTAATACTACCTCTACTAGGCCAAGACCTAGAAGTTATATACGTTCCTAGATAATTGATTTATAGTAATCTACCTAGATATTATTAGTATATTTAAATATTATACGAATAAATATTATAGCGTTATCTACTAGGCCTAGTAGCTTTTTATTTAATTAAATAAGGTCTTCCTTAAGATAGAGTCGTACCTTATTAAGCCTAGGGTTAGATTAATTATTCTTTAACCTCTTAATCTACTATATAGTAAGGAAAATATAATTACTAATACCCTTATACTCTATAAAGCCCGTAGGTAGGGAAACTATTAATAAAATAGTATATTAAGGTTAATATTTTTTAATCTAGGATATTAGGTAAGAGGGTTTCCTAACCTATTTTTTTAACTATTTTTTTTATAGATAAAACCCCTTTTATTAGCGCCTTATTAAAGGGTAAGAAGGTTTCTAAATCTATAAACTACGTTATATAGGCGAGTAGGGCTACTAACACGTACTATAAGTTGTTTTTCTTAGCCTTAACCTAGTTATAGAAGGTCTAGCTAGAGCTAGCTCTAACCTCCTTACTATTAGGCGTAATAGACAAGCCTATAATTATAAGTATTATTATTAGTAAAAAGTTTATAAGGGGGTCCTCTATCTTCTATTATAGAGACCTAAGTACTAGCTTATAGTATTTATATATAACTTTGTCTATAGATATTTTTAAGCGTAGCACTTCTACTACTTAGTCTAGTATTCTAGTGAAAAGTAGCTCTATACTAAAGTTAATACGCTACTATAGTAATAGTATTAAGCGCTTCTTTAAATCTATACGCTATATCGCCTTAGATACCTTATACTTAAGGCTCCCTAGCAGACCTATAGGGTATAGCGCTAGCGGTAAACCACTAGTAAACGATATCACGCTTATAACTATAGGCTATTTACGGTAGATACTAGGGGCTTATTAGATATTTAGCCTTGCTATAGCTATCTCTAACGCTGTTTTCTATTCTATGTAAAAGACTTATTTTTATTTAATTAAGTACTATATAGTAGGCTAGGCGAAGGCGAACCACTTGCCATACCTATAGTTAAGGACCTTGTCCCTTAACCTAGGTTTACGAAGATAAGCCTTAATAATCCTACTAGTATAGTTATTATATACTATTAACGACTAGGAGGGCTTTAAGTTAGTATTAAGGCTAGTAAAAAGCTTATTAAGCTTGCTATATAAGGTATCGTTAGTATTTATCCTAGTAAGGAGTAGGGTAGGTAAAGGGTAAAGGGTAGAGAGGGTTTAATAGCTTAGACCTATTATTAAAGGGTTTTTTATTTTTCTCTTACACTTCTAGCTACCTACTAGTTAATTTGTAGTCTTCCTTAGCCTATTCTTATTTCTCCCTAGCCCTAGCCTATTCCTACTCTTCCCTAGCCTATTCTTACTCCTCCCTAGCCTATTCTTACTCCTCCCTAGCTTATTCCTAGTCTTTTCTAGTTATATATAATTACTAATCCTCCCTAGCCTATTCCTAGTCTTCTCTAATTATATATAGTTACTAATCCTCCCTAGCCTATTTTTAGCCTTCTCTAGTTATATATAATTACTAATCTTCCCTCCTAGCTAAGAAAGTAAGGTAGCTCTTAGTAATTATATTTATTTTCCTCTTAATCTACCTAATAAAGAAGACTATAGTCTTAGGCATTTATATGTCTTAAAAGACTTTAAATAAGAAATTAACTATAAGTAGTATACTAGATATTACGTTACTAGAAACCTTACTAAACTAGATCTAGACGGAAATATTTATCGTAATAGAGAGGTTATAATAGAATACTAGGGCGGATATATAGAAAAAAAGGGGCTAGCTATAATTATCCTTATTACGTAGCTAGTTACGAAGACTAATCTAGCCGTGCTCTCTATTGCTAAGTTTAAGCTTATTATAGGATAAGTAAGGCTATCCGCTAGCTTGTAGGCTATCTGTGGTTATAAGGTGCTTAAAGATCTAGTATAGTAGAATATAGTTATTACCTATAAAATAGTAACTACCAAGCTAATTAATAGTAGTAATAAACTTAACCTTAGTAAGGCTAAGGCTAGTCTAGCTATTAGCTTTAAAGTAGTTAAGTATTCTACCCTAGACTATAGTAAATAATTTTACGAAAGAGTTAAGTATACTAGGGAAGATATATAGTAGGAATACCCTTAATATAAGAGCGTAGTAGTGCTTTCTAAGGAGGAAGAACTATATTAGCTATAAGATTGGCTATAGGATTTAATTGAAGTTATACTGCTTAGCAACTAGCTATAATAGCCTTACCCTAACTACCTACTCTATCCTAAGCCTAAGCTAGTATTTATTTATAGTATCCTAAATCCGCTACTATTTGCGTATAAATAAAATAGACGATTTTAGGTTTAAAGCTATCTTATTGCTATAGAGTATAGTAAAAAGTTTCTACTACTTCTACTAGATAGTAGTAAGGCTAGTATCCGCCTCTAATAGTAGTAGTATTAGGGCTACTATTACTATACCCTTAGTAGCTAGTAGGCTATTAGACTAGAACTAGATTACTTTCTTAATACTAGAGTACGCTTAGAAATATCTAAATAAGAGGATATCTTTATTGTTATTCCTATAGTATATGTTAGCGGTTATAATAATTAAGAGGTTTTTTAGAAAAGGTAAAGACTTTAAGGAGGTAAAGTTACTATAGTATAAATTATACACTATTAGGTAGAACGTTATATCCCTATTATTATTTTTATACGTCTTAAGTACGTTATAATAGTTAGCTAGTATATATAGTACTAGGTAGTGCCTATCCTAGTCTAGTTCTACTACTAGGTTAGTATAGTAGAGGTTAACGGTAAAAGTATAGTATACTTCTTATATATTTTCAAAAGCGTATTCCTCCTAGAGGCTAATATAAAACTTTATATAGTTATCGACGTTAGCCTTATTCCCTATAGCCCTATTATAACCTACTCTCCTTAAATTAAGTACTTATAACCCGCTATTATTAACCTCTTCCTCTAACTTATCGTTATAAACCTCTTCTTCTAACCTACTATTATAAACCTCTTCCTCTAAACTACTATTATTAACCTTTTCCTCTAGACTAGGTACTTCTTTATTACTTTTATTGCCCTCCTCTTTTAAGTTAAGGTTTTCTATAGCGCTGGTAAAGCTATAAGAGTCTAAGTCGCTATTATTAGAAAAGGATTCCTATGTCTTTTAGGTAAGGTCTCTAATACTGGTAGGTAAGGGGATAGGGATGTTACTACTGTGGTTGTAGGCGTGGAAAGCCGGCTAGTTATTAGTCTAGAATATATCGTAAGTATTCTTCTTAATAAAATCCTCCTATTTTTCTATAAAGTCGATTTAGAACTTTTTAAAATAGGCTATTAGTAATTCTATACTCTTTACCTAGCCTAGCTCTTATAAAGAATTAATACCTATACCTAAGAAATATCTACGCTAAAAGATTTTTACAATATAATATTTTAATACTACTACGCACTCTCGTTATATTATGGTCTAGTAGCCTAATTATTTTTCCTAAGCTTAGGTCCTAGCCTACAAGTAAGGCAACTCCTCTATTAGTTTGACTTCCTTAGGATATATAACAATAAACTATATCTCTTACTCTTTCTTCTTTACTAAGTAGAAGGTCTAGTTTATTAACTAGAAAGGTAGGCCGCTTATAGCGTATTTTAAACTATAAAAGGCCTACTAGTTCTAGAACAATATCTTTATATTATCCTATAGGTTACCCTTAAGCGTGATAGGTTTTATTAGTATACTAATAATAACTAGTATATTAAGGTAGAACTTTAGTTGTACTTTAAAAGTCTTGTCTAAGGGCTTTAACCCTAATAACCTACTCCTATAGTTAATAGTATATCTTTTCTAAAGTAGGCAGAGGGTATTATTTAATTTAAAGTCTTTTAAGTTTATTAAATTTTAAAACTCTTTAACTATACTTATAAGTTAGTTACTACACTACCTCTAATATACTAGCCCAATAACGTATAGTAATAGTAGGTTACTATTATATATTATTATACTACTTACTAGTTATATACTTTTCCCTAGTTCTATAGTTAATCCTAAACACCCTCTCTATGTAGGCGTTACCATCTTTACTCCTATTATCTATAAAGAGCCTATCGAACGATTTAAGATACTCGTTATCTACGTATTTGTCTAACACTTTAGTATAATCGCCTTTAGGATATATATAGTTATTAAACGATTCGGGATTCTCGCTATTGTTTTCTACGATAGCGAATAGTATACTATGTAGAGTGTCTATTATAATAACCACGTGCTCTCTAACGTCCTAAAAGTTAGGTCTAAGTCTAATAGTTATAGCTTATAGTTTTTATTAGTAGCTTTAAAGAAGAAGAAGAAAAATAAAATAAAATAATAGATAAAGATAAATAATGATAATAATAATTATTAATATTAATAGTAATATAGGTTTAGGAATAAGCTAAATAATCTATACAAACTACTATAGTATAATAGACGCCTATATAAAATTATAATAAATATTCTATTATTTATTTATAATATATTAAATTACTATTAGTATTCCTAGAGTTAAATTAAAAAGTATAAATCCGTATATAAGTTGCCTTTTATTGCCTAAGCGATATAGAAAACTATATAGAGTCGTACTCCTAGATAAGGCTATATAATTAGATTCTCCCTAGCCTATATCTATCCATCCATGCCCACACTACTCCACTATATAGATCAAGCTAGGGCTAGGGTTAGCTACTACTGTATAACTTTCTATTATAGTCTAAGCGTATAAGTATAGATAAAGATACTTAAGGCGTAGTCTTTGGCTTTATTTTGTAAAGTAGGTTCCGTATTACTAAGGCTAGGGTTAGGGATTTATAGCTTTTCTTTATATTATATAATAACTTACCTTAACTTACCTATATACTTTTTCTATAGGATATATATATATATATATAATAGATATCTTAAACCTATTAAATAATTATAAACTACTTAGTAAGCCTTAAGTACCCGATTATAGAAAGCCTCCTTTACTACCTAAGGAGATATCTCCTTAAGGTCTATAAGACGTATTTCTTATACTTTATAGTAATTAGCCTACTAGAATAGAAGATAAAAGATATATAACTTTAAACCTTAACCTACTATACTTACCTACGTTACATATACTAGCTATCCTTCTATTTAAGTTATATATCGTAGCCCTAAGAAGTATACCCTTAGGCTCCTAACCTATATAGGCGCTAGGTATAATTACTTTACTGCCTATATTAAACGCTTTTAAGGCTAACTAATATTAAGTCCCTTGTTAAAGTTTTAGCTAAGTATTATAATAGGAGTTAAGTTTATAATAAATTAATATTTATATAGTAGTATTAATATTTATTATATATATAATAATACGTATAGATCTACTAGTATATTATTACTAGATAATTATAGGTCTATATAGGTCTAATATAAATAATACGTCTTATAGACTTTACTAGTAAGGAGATTAGTATAGTAGGCTTTAATAAAGGGTACGGGCTACGTTATAGTATAAGCCCCTAGTTAGTAAGGGAAGCCTAGCGCTTAGTATCCCTATTATACTTATATATGTAAGTACTTAGGTTAAGCGGCTATTACCTTATAGTCGAATAAGTAAGCTTAAGCCTTATAAGGAATAATAATATAATAGTAAGAAACCTTATTATCCCCCCTTTCCTCCTTTTAATCCTAATACATAGGGCTTAAGTATTATACTACTACGCTTAGCGTATTACCGCGTCACCACGTCGTTATACCCCTAGATCACTAGAAAGTCTCCTAGGCACCTTTAATACTTGTATAAGGCTACCTAGTATACTTAAAGATGTCTCCTCTTAGCGTTATAGTGAATTATTAGTAGCGTAGACCTCTTATAATCTTTATTATTAAAAGGTAGGTATAGCCAAAAGTAAGCCATACTTTCTCGCTTGCCCTTATCTTAAGCGTAAATTACGCTAAGGTATCTATGTAAGTAGGTATACGTACTAGGGTAATAAAAACTATCCTATAATAGGGGGTCTCTTATAAAAATACCTAAGAGGAATAAACACGATATTTAAGTATAGTATAGCGTAGTAGACTATACTTTTAAGCTTAGTATATAGAATATAGCGATATTATATTCTCCTTATCCCTATGCCTATCTACTATTCTTTTTTTTTCTATCTATTTGTCTAAAATTAGGCCCTACCTTTACCTAGCCCCCCCTATATTTTATAACTATTTTTAAAGATGTTAGGAGAAAATTGCATATATAGCAAGGTCTAAATATAGGTAGAAAAGTTACCTATTTTTCTTTCTTACGTATTAATTTGTCGGTAAGAGGAGCATATAGCCTACTATCTTTATTAGTATGTTTGCTTGGTCGATTTAGGCTACTCGCTGTTATTATTTAGTATCGATAGGCTCCTTAGGGCCTACTCCTATTAGGTACTTGTATTTATTGTAAGGGTATTGTAATAGGGTTGTCCTAGTAGTGGTAGTGCTTCTTTTAATAATAGAGAGATAACGATCTAGGGAGAGGTTAGATATATATAGAGAAAGTAAAATTTTAAGGATAAAGGTAAGTAAGTAAGCTAATCCCTAAATAGTTATAGTAGTAAGATTTAAGATAGTTAAGCTACTCTTAGTAGTTACTAGGTATAGTAGTAGTTATTACTATACCTATTTATCCTTAGGAGAAACTACTAGTCTACGTAACCTACCTTACACCTTATCCAAGCTATAGTCTAGACATAGATCATAACTAGCGTATATGCCTAAATACTTATAAAGGCTATTGTATTATATTAGATTAGTAACTTAATAGCTAATAGATTAATAGAAAGGTTTATACTCTACTAGCTTATTTTAGAAGATAATAAGTATAATAAATAAATATATAAACTTACTATACTATAAGAATATCGTTACTCTTGTATATTATAAAGCTTAGCATATTACGTAAGCCGTATACGTAGTATACGTCCTTATATAATAGGCTACCTCTATATATGTGTTATTATATAGACGATTATATACCTATAGACCATGCCCCCTAGCGATTGGCCCTGCTTTTCTTAGTATATATTATTAAAATATCGCAAGGGTTAGGCTATATCCCCTAACTAGCAGCCCTACTTTTCTTAGTATTTATATATTATTAGACTATATATACGGAGTATGGAGTATATATATAGTCCCCGCCCTATAAGCTAGTAGTAAGGGGCTAGTGGCCCTATTTAATTAAGCTAAACTAATATATAGAACTTTCTTTTTAAGATTTATTTCCTAGGTTTACTTCTATATAGGTCTAGAATAAAAGAGTTACTATAGTAGTATACTATATAAGTATATATAGTTCTATCTAGATAAAAGATTACTATACTACTATACTAACGGGAAAGGCTTAAGTAGGGCCTAGTTAGTCGTCTACCTAGGCTTTGTTCCTAGCCTTGCTTTTTTGGACGATCCTCTGTCCTAAGTATGTAGCTGTTGTTGGCACCTATATACGCTTATGTATATACTACTTAACACGTGCTAGGGTAAATGTCCTACTACCTTGTATACTCGAGCCTAGTGGTTAACATCGTTGTCGGCCAAGGCCCTATAATGCGAATACCTCTATTACGCTAGGGTATATATTCTAGCTTATATAACTATATACTCTAATCTAGTTATACTTTTACTCTATTACTATAATAGGTACCTATACCTCTTTAAAGACGTCTTCCTATTACGCTGTCTGTACAATATTAAGCACCCTGGTGCTGCCTTATACTATAGATCTATCACAAGTGTTATATACGGCTACGTAGAGCTAGGCCATAGGCATGTATATATATATAATATAAAGGCTAAGGGTAGGGGTCATATATGGCACTACTAAGTCCTAACTAGTAGCCTATATATTAAAGAGATCATAGCTAGTTACTAGCTAGCTAGCTATGCTAGCTAGTCGTAGGAGAAGTTACCAGTATACTACCTACTTGTCCTCTAGCGTAAGCTCTTTAGCCTATAGAAGACCTATATATTATTTTTAACTATATACTTATATAACTTAATCTTAGGATACCTATATATATACATATATATATATATACTACGAGGCCTCTAGGGTCTACCTAGCACTAGAGTATCTCTTTTTACTTTTCTATTATATACTTATACGTAGACCCTAGGGGCTATAGCTTTAAAAGGCACGCTATACGCGCTAGTAATAAGAAAGATCTAAGCGATAATATATATACTTAAAAGTAATACTATAAATAAACTCTTTTAATATTTAACTTCCTTTATAAAGGTAGAGGCTACATTTTCTATATACTTTTATCTACTAGCTATCCCCATATACTAGCTCTACCCTATTTTATAATCTTTTCTATATATTATTTACTATAGTAACTAGAGCCTCTAAGGGAGTATATATACCTAATAAAGTACTCTAGCCCTCTATATAGATTATATATACTACTATAGATAAGAGGGGAAGATAAGAAATCTAAGCCTTAGTTACGTGTTATATGTAAATAGTAAAATAGATACGTATAAGTAGCCTATCCCGCCGTAGATAGTAGTACTAGTATATACGTAAGTCTCTATATATATAAGGTACTACTATATTACTCTATAGGCATATACTAGCTTAGGTGTTACTTACTTAAGTAAGTTAGATACGAAGATACGTCGTAGTTAGCTATACTAGGTACTTATTTTACTTAGGATAGCAAGACCTATAAAGCAATAAATTAAAAAGATATTAGCACTACTAAGATTAACGTGTTTATACTAGGCTCAGTCCCTTATATTTATTAGGATAGATAAGGCGGAGATATTATTAATCTAATAGAAAGCTGTCTAGCTATTAGCAACCCAATACTAGTACCCCTATTTTATCTACATAAGCTAGCTAAGATACTCGCCTAGCGATATAGATAGTAGACAAACTACTATAGCTTAGGAGAAAGATTAAGTCTAAAGTATACTATATAAGAGCTAATAAGTACGAAATAATAAGCTAAAGCTGTTTCTTATATACTACTAGGCTATATCTATTCTACCCTATTTACACCTACCTCCTTACTATTTTAGGCCGTCTACCTATAATACATAACCTCTTTAGAGTACTTTAAGCTAAAAATAGCTTATAAATTAACAAGGACTATATTAAAAAGCGTCTCTATCTTATAAGCTAGTCAACGCCTTATCTTTCAACTTATTATCTATATATAGTCTATAACTACTTATATACGTAGAAAAGTAGCTTATTTACTAAGGGCTTACTAGATATAGTTATATTACTCTATATATAAACTATAAGACTTCCTATCATATTCTAATAGCCTATATAGCTAGTTAAAAAGTAGCTTCCTATCAAGGAGCGACCTCCCTTATACGCCGTAGTCAAAAACTATATAAAGTTAATAATATAACTATACCCTTAATCTAACACGTAACCCCCCCTCCCCTTTCTTACCTACCCTTTACCTATCTTATCTATCTTTTTAATTCCCTATCTTAGGCTTACCTAATACTAAATCGCTCTCTATCTATTAGTAGTAGTAGCTATAGGCCTCTATCTATTTATAGATAGAGGTAGGGAGGCCTAACTATACCCTAGGTAAGTAGTATATACTTAAAAATTACTAATTCTAGGAGTTATCCCTTCTTTTCTATAGCTTTAGCGAGTAAGGTATTAAGGGAACCCTCCCCCCCCCTAATATAGTATAGATAGGGCGGTAATTCTTATCCTTACTAATATATACGTTTTATTAACTACTTGGCCTTAGTGTACGTTTATAGTTTACTAAACTAGACGAGGCAGCTAACGAAGTACTATAAACTATCAAACCCAAAGCCCATAAGCTTATAGGTCGAGATAATAATAAGCTACTTAGTCTATCTTATAATATCCCCCTTTAGACTTAATATATATACTTTATATTTCTTTACGTCTATGTCAGCGCTAACAAGCTTTATATCTATATTACTATGGCTAGTGGCTCTATGCTTTAACCAGGCTACTATAGCGACGGCGAGTAGAGGGGTGTTGGCTAGAATCAAGGTGTTTAAAGAAATAGGGAACGCCGGGTCCTAGAAACTAGAAACAAGGGACTATAGTTTCTAGAGGGAGTCGTACTCTAGTTTGGTAATGTGTTCCTTTAGTATCGTCTGCCTTTAGGCGGTTCTTAAGCTCGTGGGCTACTTGTTGCCATTGTCGCTATTGTCGCCCTCGTCGCCCTCGTTAGCCAGCCCTCCGCTTAACAGCTCCCCGTTCATAACACATAAGAGAGTAGGGATTATTATAGCTTATAGTAGTGCCTAATACTTAGATATCCGCGTAGCTTTATAAACATCCTATTACTTTAAGCCTTCTAGGAATAGCTCCTTTAAGCGCTTACGGTACCGGCCTATCAGCTTAGTAAGATTCGCTACTATATTGTCGTCTACCTTCGCTAGCAACCCGTCGTGCACGATTAGGTCAGGTCGTTTATCCAGTATCCTATCGCCAAGGAACTTCTGCCCAAAGTATTGGAAGAAGTACGCCGTACTAAGGCTCAACGTAAAGACCTCTGCCTACTTCTATTCTGCTACCTTGGCCCTTTTGCTCTCCTCCTCTCCGAGCTTTAAGGCCGTTTTAAACAAATTTGTGACCTCCTTGAACTACTTCTTGATATAAACTTCGTTGTCGAGTATTACTAGGGGCAATACTCTTATTAGATCCTTTGGCCTAGTCGGCATGGGGGTCCCGCTGAGTAGGGATACTAGCGCTCTACTACGGGGGGAACCCTCGTTGTCGGGGCTATCGTGGACGCCGTATATGACTTTGAGGTTATGGATAGCTTTGGCGCTCTCCTTTTTCACGAACGGCTACTCGTCGTAGAACACGACCAAGGGGCGAGCATAGAATTCCACCCGTAGTTCTTAATCCCTGCCCTCTCGATCTCGTAAACGCTTCTTCACCGGCCTACTAAAGCCCGAGCTTGAGAACTCGCTGCGACTAATGGTAGCCGTGCTAGTGTAGATTATCACCCCCTTGCGTCTAAAAGACCTAGGTTGTAGGATAAGGCGTGACACCCGAAGTCCAAGCTCCGCCTCGCTAGTGTTGATAAGGTTATGTAGCTGCCGCCTGTATATGAAAGTTTTCGCGTTGTATCTTGCCTTATTAATATAATTGGGCGGTGGCTGGCGGTCTACGATAGACCTTATCCTTTGGCGAGTGGGCAGGGTCCCTGTGACCTTAAAGGTTGGCCATAGCTCATACTCCCGCCCGTCGAGTAATTTCGAGTAGTCTTCGTGGCGTAGCTTTATTCTTGAATTTTCGTGCCTGGCTACTAGTAGGAGTGGGCAATCGAGCGCGGTTAACGTACCGTTTAAGTCTATGGTGTCCCCGATGTTCTTTTTAATGGCTGCCACCCACTGGTCGACGAGGTTCGCGGGCGCCACGTACAACTAGGGCGCGCGGGTCACTTGGTCGTGGACGATCTGTGTTAGGCTGTTATTGATGTAGATATACTTGACCCCGAATGCGTAGTTGAATGGGCAGTTCGTATCTCCGGTATGTAGATCCCGCTCGCTACTTTCGGCGCAGAGGTGGCAGAGGACGACGGTGGCCGATATAGCGATGGCCTCTATGGTCTTGCCGAGGCCAGGCGTGCTGTAGTTGAACGTGCCGTTGCGATCCTTGTCGCGGAGGATGTTGAGCATTAGGAAGACGTCGAACATCTAGTGGGATCTAAGCGTTATTATCATGCCTAGCAGCCTTACCCTGGTCGTCCAGTCCTTGGGGTTATGCCTGAAGAATTTGCAGGCTAATTCCCACGTCTAGACTTGATCTTTGGTATGTTGGCCCGAGAACTCGGCCAATACACGCTCATGGACGTTTAAATACTCCTCCGCGCATTCCTCCACGCTAGGATCCTACGTCGGGGGCAAGGGGCTACTTGTCTTATTGCTAGGTCTTTCGGCGTATTCGACGTGTCCTTGGGCTCCACCTTGCGGGGCGTTAGATAGAGAGAGTGTTGAGAGCCTGTTAACTTCGACGAGAGGGCTATGGTGAGGGAGGCCTTCGGCGTTATCGACGTATCCTTGGCCTCCGCCTGGTGGGATGTTAGAATCGGGGAGAGTTCCTTCCGTAATAGCTTAAGGAAAGATGGCGCGTTAGTAAGCGTTATTCCCTAGGCGATTAAGAACTCCCGCCAAAGGGCGATAGAGCAAGGCTAAAGGCTATTGGAGACTAACCTCTGGTACGACGAAACCGCTTATACTTGATAAGAACGATGTTTTCCCACTTTTTCTCCCGGCATCGCTAAAACTACGTCTTAGCGTAGACGATAATAATAGGACGGTTAGTCAGGTAGTGATATGCCGGCTCTTTAGACAACTTGCATATTATTGACAAGATGGCCTCTTGGAACTCGTATTCGCACGTAACCAAGAAGGAGTCGTTATAGCTGGGAATCTTAAAGCAGTATCCCAGTTCTAACGTATCTTTCTTAGTCATCTCCAAGGATTTAAGGAATATCTCCTACGTCAGCGTATAGGGGGGGCGCTACTAACCCTCTTTATACTAAACATTACGGTTACCCTAATCTTCGTAGGTTCGACACTCGTAACTGTAGCCTAAGTAAACCTATCCCACGTCTTGGATATGTCTTTCATATGTGGACGAGTAGGAACTATCGAGCTCCAGTAGCTAACCCTATTTGCTAGAGGTCTACGCGTCGTCGTAAGTATAGCTTAAGCTAACGGAGCCAGGTGCGGCTATCTTTAAGGTTTGTTAGTCGGTGGAATGGCTAAAAGAGTTTCGGCGAGCTGAAGGCTGGAAGGTTTCAAGGATGGGGGACTTTGCGAGGTAGAGGACGAAGAAAGAGTGGATAGGAAGGTTGAAGAGGGAGTGGATATGAAGGAAGAGTGAGGCGATGTAAGGGATGAAGAGCGAGGCGATATGGGCGATGAAGAGCGAGGCGATGTGAGCGATGAAGAGCGAGGCGAAACGGGCAGCGGTGGCAGCTATGAGGCAGTGGCTGTTGGGCCGGCGGGTAGCTAGTTCAGGGACGGCCAACGCTTTTTAGGGGGGGCTGACATCGGGTTTCGGGTGCCTGACCTGTCGGGGCGATTCACTACGGTAATGCTGTGTCGTTGTTTACTTTCTTACTGGCTAGTGAAATAGACAAGGTCTAGGTAGTGAGAAGATTGGGATAGAAACCCCGGCGTTGGTGGGCTAGCATAGCCGTGGAAATGCGTAGCTGGCCGCGGCGAGAGTAGCTAGAGGCAGGTTCGAGAAGGGTGGGCGTGACGGGCACTGACGAGCCGGCTCGACGTGGCCATGGGAAGTAAGAAGAATGTGTAGGTGTAGTTGACTCCCGAGAAGTAAGTGCTAGTGTATAAGTCTAGGCAGAGTGCGGAGAGCTACTGGTTTATACATCAAGGTCGCCTGGTTATGGAGGAGATGCTAACGCTAGACGCTTGGATAGCCTGTATCGAATTGTCCGCTTAATGGAGTCGTCTGGGCGATGAGTAACGGGGGCCTTGCCGAAGCGAGAGGGATGATTGCCTTGGCTACGTAGGGGATCGCAAGCGAGTATGCGATCCGCTCTAGGACGCAATCAGTGTCAGCCAGGAGGCACGGATCAGAGGCCTAGGTAGTGCGTACGTGCGGTGTTCAGACCTTGGTAGAATGAGGCACGCCTCTTGCCACGGCGTAGGCGAGGCTGACATCTTTAACCTAGCAGGCTTAGGGTATTCGCTGCTCGCGATGGTCGCCAAGATGGTTTCGAAAGCAGTCCCGCGGCCGGTATATATGCGTCTAGGCGTGCACGCGCGTGCGTGTATGTGTTCGTTTGTGAGCGTATGTACGAGTGAATAGGTCGGGCGTATGCGCGAGTGAATGAGACGAAGCACTTGATTGAGTTTAGTATAGAACCCTACATAAGTAAAGTAAGATTAGTCTTCTTCGAGAGCGTCTTGGAGTATAGAAGGATATGCTAGGCTCTACGAGGAGTCTACCCACTCTATATGTCGTAGTTCAGAAACATCCTCGGTGCCACTATTCGCTCTAGAATAGATAGCGTTCATGCAGGGACTACACTACAGGCCATATGCAGGAAGGCGACCGTTCTTAGCAGGGTGTACCGGCCATACTCGTCGACGTGCTGCCATTATCATTCCCGTGGTCGTGGCGTCGAGCAGAGCCGGCAAGACAGTGTTAGTCTGGCCATGGAGGGGAGCAGATCGGCTAAGCAGGGCGTAGGAGCGGGAAGGAAAGCAGAGAGACCCTTGGTTTAGGGGGTCGGGCGAGGCATCGTGGCGCGGTAGAAGCTTGGTGCTATCCGTCAGCATGGTTATGAAGATTATACAGTCGAGGAAGGCCTCTTCAACCCCTCCACCACGAGGGTTACCGCCAACCCACACGTGCTATCTCGTGATATTATATAAGCGCGGGCCTGCACATTAACTCCTAGGTGCTTGATAGGCACGCGAGCCCTGGTCAAGTTACTAGCCTAACTACCAATTACTGCAGTACTTCTATATCGCCCCTTAAGGTATGAAGTTACCAACTCGCGCTATGCGCTGAGGCTTTCGCCCGTAGTCGGCGAGGGCCCCGTTCGAGAAGCGTTCCATTATGCAAGGTTTATTACAGTGTGCCATAGGCCTTGAAGTGAAGCTATCGTGGTGCCCCTCTTTACTGCCCTTCTTTGCCGCCCATTGGCGACGGTGAATTACCCCGCGATTAGCACAGGGTAGGTACGGGGTAATGCTTAGAGCCCAAGGCCCTTTATTTAACACTCTGCCTATATAAGCCTGTGCCTCGCGCTCGCTTCTAGAGAGGTTATACGGCACAAGCGCGCAACGGTCTGCTCCATACTTTCTTTTACTACGACGCCGCAAACAGCAACACCCACGCTCACGCCAACAACCTCCAAACCAAGCCCGCACGCGAAGACTATCAACTAACCTTCAACACTATCCTCCCTTCACGCTCTCCTTAGCCCCAACCTTGCCCGCGGTCTAACGTCCCGTACTGCCCTTCACGGCCACAACCATCATGGCGGCCAAACGCATACCGACATCAACACCGCTATTGCACGCTTTACACTACTTCCCCCCTTACGCGCCTACCTCGCCGCTTAAGATACTGCCAGGGCAATACGGCACCATCCCTATCGACATCTCAGACATTAGCGCGGAACATACAAGCAGCCGAACACTGCAGGTTCACTATTCACTAGACGAGGCTGCCCACGTAAGTTAGACCCTAGAGGAACTGCACGAGCACTTGCCTCCCCTCTTCGTCCCACGCCAACGGTAGTGTAAGGACGATAAATAGATTATACCCTAGTATAAGACAACCCTTATATACGCCCCGCCAATACCCAGCTTTCTCAAGGACGATAAACTAGGGCGTAGGTGGGCAAGCCATATATATAATGTTACGCGATTTATAGAAAACACTATCGATAGGAAAGCGGTTGGCACCTCCAAGTTGTAAAGCATACTAAATATATTGTCACGCGGGATTAGCTACGGTTTCGCTATCCTTCCTCGGATCATCACCATGCAGGATAACGACGACGACGATAGGAATTTATATACGTACTATACACGCAACAACAAAGAGACACTTGGATACCTCTTCTCGTGTTCACTACCGCTATTATTACCTGTATATTTCGGATACCCTAGTAAAGGAAAGAACGAGATAGAAGTATTACGCGAGGCTATAAAGAACAAGCACTTCGTTATTAGGGTCTTTCACTTCTCGTACAATAGGGAAGACCCTAAGAAAGGCGAGACTAGTTACTAGGTTGGCTTCGTATTCAACTATCTCTAAGGCGATATGTACGTCGTCGACACCCTATGCGAGGACCGCGATAGTTGTTTAAGGAGTGTCCTTGATATCTGGCGGCAGACACTTATCCTACTTGGTCACCCATATATATTTCGCTTCCTACTCGTGCTATGTACTAAGCAAGCTTCGATATAGGAGTGCGGCTAACTTATGATTGTTATACTTGCGATGCTCGTCCACGGTCTCGTTGGCCTCCTACCTCGCAAGCTAATCGAGAACCCCAACAGTCAGCAGGGCCTCTTACTAAAGCTGTACAAGGAATTCGGTGTTAGCCCGCCTAGAGCGTTCAAGCTACGTATCCAGGACTAGTATATTACAGCCCCTAGGGACGAGAATATAGATTACAGTTTATTCGCGAATATCACCAAAGATGACAAGAACGCGGAATACTGTCTATTCATGGACCAAATCGTACGCCTACTCGTGGCTATGTCCTTGAACGAGCTCGGCCTCTAGTATCACAAAGGTTTCGACATTACAAGCTTCGCCTGCCATTATTCCAAGGGCGTGATTTCGCAGCCTACCTATCGCACATCAACGACTACACAAGACTGCTGGACTACCCCTAAGACGTGTAAAGAGATACTTGCCCAGCTTAGATACTTCTTCCTAGCCATCTTATCACTACATAGCCGTTAATTATTACTAGGCTAAAGTAGGACGTCTATATTAAGTAGGCGGGCTAGACGCCGTGGCCGGCGGCCTTAACAACTTAGGGGGAGGAGGGGAGGTTAAAGATAAGGAGGACAAGGGGGTTAATAGGTCTGTTTTGTTTGTTGGAGGAGGAACTTAGCATCTCCACTACTACGGCAATAATAGTATAGCCCGTAAATCCAGTAACAAATATAGTACGTCGCAGCAGCGATACTACTACTACGCGCGACTGCGTCGTGCCCTCCCCCCCTACAACCCCTCTTATTTAGTTGGGGCACCTTGCAATATAAATATGTAATACGAACGACGCCACCACCTCTTCGTAGGCCAGATAGGGCAGCACAATCCTAGTGAACGCGATCCATTATTCGACCAAATGCCATACCTAGTTAAGAGGGAAGAGGAGAGGAAAATTAGGTAGAAAGAAAGACTTGGCTAGCGTAGGCCGCTGTATAGTAATAGACAGCTAAGAATAGTAGGTTTTGCAGGCAAGGAGACCCTAATAGGCAGGCACGCAAGCACGTATTACGTAAAGCCTAGGTGTCAAAGCCAAGTGCGGGGTATTATATTAATACTAGACGCTCGACAAACCACCCTGCAGCTCTATCGAAATTCGGCATACCTAGGCCGTGGCACCTCAGGCCTCCATTTTTTAAGTACTATATCGCTTTACCACCTTTCAACCTCCTCCACAGCCCAAAGCGACCACCGCACGCCGACTCAAACTCGTTAATACTCGTGCCCTCATTTCGTCTCTTAATTACTAGTTCAGCCTCCAACACGCCTTTACCTCGCCTTATCCTCGAGGTCGTATCGTGCTACGTACGCCACGTCCTGCTCATCGACGACCGCGAGACGCGAGCTGGTCTTACGTCCACCGAGGAGATCGTGCTCCTAATACCTTAATCGCCCCGGCCAAACACAGCACGCACTAGACCACGCAGGAAAACCAACTCTGCCTGAACCTGCTCCGCCAGGGAGCTTGTTTCTTGAGAGTCGCCGCTGGGACCTACCCTAGTCGGCCGAAAACCCTTACTCGTGCCTTTCCCCCTCCAACTACGGAAAAGAAGTGGCAGCTGCGAGCAGTGGCAGCTGCGAGTAGGTAGTTACCGTCGCCCACCCCCTCACCATTACTTCACTTTACTTGGCATCGCGTGACTTACTTACTACT
>JADHZA010000192.1:0-41183 GCA_018831705.1 Torrubiellomyces zombiae
TCTGTGTGTGCGGCTTGCGTGAGGTTGCAGTGTAAAGAGCAAAATACTATAGTGCGAATAGCACGATTCCCTCTAAAAGACGATATATTGTACGAAGTGCGAGGTTGATTAATGTAGGGAGGGCTCTTATACAAAAATTGCGGTATCGGCACTCTGCCACAATCATAGCCACACGTCTCCACTATGGGTAGGCTTTTTAGCCAAAACGGTAGGCCTGCTAGACAGCCCGTTATTTTATTCCGATTAAGGCCCGCGCGTTCTCGTCAGCTCCGACTGCTCCCTCCCGCTTGACCAGGGGACGATCGATAGAATGAAACATCGAAACGCCCCCAGATACCCTGGAAGTAATATCCAGATATTTCTAGCTATTCCCAGCGGTGGGTATTGGCATTGATAGATGCTTTTCAAGTAGCAGCGCTTTTCACTCGACCCTACCGTGCCTGTTTACCCGTTTGTAAATGTCCTTTCTAGTTGGATTTCAACATGGTCCAGAACAGCAGTTGGCCAAACGTAATGATCCGACCACAACACAACTTTCATTCTGTACATGAAGTCTAACAGTATCTAGAGCGTAAACATTTGCAGAAAATCCTATAGACGGCTCAAACATCCGAGAATTCCGCGTTGAAAAATGACCAGTTTCCCAAGCTGCCCATCATTCATCTGACTCGTGATTTGGTTTTGGCAACGACTCCATCCCAAAGATGTCGTGATTGTTGCTGCCTTTCGTGTCGCCCGATTCATCGCCGAATAGAAAGGCATTCCGCTCACGACTGCCTGTCTGTGAAGTTCTCTTCGTACGCTTCACCGGGCCAAATTGGCTGGCCGTCTGTGGAGATCGGGCCGCCGCTGATTCGTCCGGCTCAA
Source organism: Torrubiellomyces zombiae (assembly GCA_018831705.1). NCBI lineage: Eukaryota > Fungi > Ascomycota > Sordariomycetes > Hypocreales > Ophiocordycipitaceae > Torrubiellomyces > Torrubiellomyces zombiae. The sequence continues at coordinate 868 of JADHZA010000192.1, forward strand.
GCATCCACGAAAAGGAGGACTGTGCCAGCGTTGAGCGAGTCGGCACCGGTGCCGCAGGTCGATCTGGCTTCGGATTGGCCTCGTGCATTGTTGATGAGCCTGGTTCGAGAGCCGAGTTGTTCACCCCGTGTTCCGTGGTCCTGGCATCACGACTCGCTTGGTCTGGAACAACTTCATCGTGGTGTGAGGGTACGTCCAGCGTGCGGGTGGTTGTCACAGCTTCGTCATCATGGTTCACCTTCTGTGCCTCCCCCTTGGTGCTCTCGGTCGGCCTCGTGCTCACAGGGGGCTCCTTAGTCTCGTGTTGCGCTTCTTCTCGATTTGGCGGACGGATGCTGCTCGGTATATCCATTGTTGGGTCTCCGAGGTAGACTTGAACAAATTGAATCTTTGCCGCAGCAATCTCGATGAGTTCAAGACTTTTGCTGTGATCTTGCAGACCAGACACGGAGACTGACTTGAGGTCGGTCACTGTATCATCCAAAATATCGGCCAGCTGCTTATTCCGCCTTTCCATGGCGGCCAATGCTCTGGCGGCACTCTCGTCGCTAAGCATATGTCGCGGAGATCGCTGCACCTGTCGAGCTTCGTTAAGGCTTTGCACGTTCCTGCGAATCTCTCCCACTGCATCTCTCACGGCCTGGCTGATACCAAATCTCTCTCCCCGCTCCAAGACTCCTCTAGCGCCTTTGGCGGCCCCTTGAAAGAAATTTTCGATCCCGACGTGTTGTTGCATGGTTCGAGATGGAGACGCTGTAGGCATGCGATCATCCCGTTGATGGAGACTATCGGGGTCCCGAACGCTGGCTTCACTGACTTTCGGACCAGGAGTGAAGGGCTCGGGCGCAATTCCAGAATATCGCATGATGATGTGGGCTCCTCCAGAAGCGTCCAGATAACGACGAAGATAGAGGGCGTCGTCAACAAAGGTATGGGGCCCGTGCTGTTGATCAGGTGGTGGATATCTCAATAGGAGCTGAAGGCATACAGAATAGTCCCCTTCAAGTACTGTGTAGCGACGCCGATCAGCTTATAAACAAATGAAAATGTTGAGCTGTCTGACTTACAGCGCCAGCGGATGCGAAGAAGCATAGCAAGGCAGACGTATTCTACTATATCAAGAGTGGGATCTACTGCGAAGATACTGTCCCACAGAACAAGGAATTGGCTGAAAGGAAATTCTCGGCTGAAAAGTAATCGGATCCATCGACTAGAGAAACACATCTCTTCAGCATTATGCGTTGCAAAATCGTGCAGAAGGGGTTTCTCACATGAGGAAGATTTGAGGCAGGATCTCGATAGTTGTCAGGTGAAGAGCAAGTTCAGGGTCGACCTTCTGGAGGCAAACTTGATGGATATGCTTGCTTTTCTCAACTATAGCCGATTGCTGCTCGCGCGAATGGCGCTGCGCAGTCGTGGGCTGGTCGGCTTTGGGTTCATCACTTAGCTCGTAGAACGAGCCAGCGTGCTCCATGAGCGCAGAAAATAGTACAAAGGCATCGTGTTCAATGAATGAGGAGTCCAGTATCTCGAGCATAAGTGCGTCAGTATGAGATGTGTCGGGAACCGCTTTCCTATCGATGGCGTCCTGATCGATGGAATAAACCAAGGGCGCAAGCAATTCGTGCATCCCTTGTCGGTATCCGCCTCTGCCGGGGTTCGTCTTGCAGTACATAAAGAGAATATCGAGAATCATCAACTGCATCCGTTTATCGTGATAATTTGCCTCATCCGGTAGTCGCTGAACGTCTTGCTGAATCTCTGCCCGAATAACCTCGTCTTGACGGAGAGTGTTCCATGGAGACTGTGTCCGTATTAGCATTGCGCTATCTTTTCCTAGAGGACTCATAAGCATACTTCTGGATCGTCTGCTAACGGGTCGATGGTAAGTTCTGAGAGAGACTCAGGATGCAAGATGAATTTCAGGTAGTGCTCTCGTCTATTTGTGTAGATGCGTCTCTCTTCAACGAGTCTTTCAATCCAGCTCGGGCCTCCGTCGGTTTTGGAGAGCAGAAAGGTCTAAAGAGTCGTTCTGTTAACGCAATCATCTTCGGCCTCCCCTGTGAGGCACTCGCCTTCCAGCAGACTGAGCGGCAACCAGACAGACAAGGACTCGATGGCCCGTCATGTCTCACAGCGTGCTGCAAGTCGGCAACACTCTGACTATTTCGTTGTGTGATGGTCCATCGCGCTCTGTATGGCGCAAGACCGGTCAGCTCATCCTCTTCATCAGGAGTCGTCTCGAAGGTCTTTTATAAGTATGAGAACCGTGAGCTCACTTACTCTGCTTCTTCGAGGGATCTCATGTCGGCGAGGCCGAACGGGGTTCAGTCGGAGCCCAGACGCGCCGCAAGCTGCTATCGGCCGTGCAGTATCAAGACCTCATGCATTTCGCGTTAAAGAGATAGGACATGGAGAACGATCTGTTCCAGGGCCCATCAAGCATGCAAGTATCTGCGGTCAGTGCATGTTTCCATGCCTGATGTCTGCGTGTGGTCGTTTGGCAGCAGCGTCATGGAGTGAGATGATTCAGAGGTACATAAAAGATACAGGCTGAGTTCGCCCATAATGCCTAGGGCCCCGCACACTCCTGCGAGGCGGACAGCTAGGCGTCACACCATGGTGTCACTCCGAAGTAGCGACCCTCCCTCGATGGGTCTAGGCTTTTTGTCCAAGGAACCTCGGAAATTCATCTGAGAGCCCGCCGAGTCATTCTCTCTCGATGACCTTCGTACTCAGTTCCCGGGCCTCATCTTCTTCATCGGAGTGCTGGTCGAGCTTGCTCTGAAGCTCCATCATCCCTGAGCTTTTGTGAAAAGTGTCTTTGGAAATGGGATAATGTCGGCCGATCTTTTCGCAGAATTCAGCAGTCTTTCGACACCGCCATCATCTCACCAAGCCACATCCGCAACATCATCCAGCGAACTTCAGGGCTCGGCACCCGAGGGTGCTCTAAATCTCTCCGGGGGGCAGAATTCGAGCGGCGACATCTCGCACTCGACATCACCATGGGCGGCGGTTCAACCGGCCTTCCCGTCCGCCACCGGACCTACTTACGCTCTTCCCGAACAGCCACCCAATGCACACTCGCCTCAGCAAGCAGATGGCGACGATGCCTGGGGTGATTTTGAAGTTGCCACTCCACTAGCACCAGCTGGGACTATTCCATCCACAGTGCAAAATTGGACTAAAACGGCAGCATCGGGGTTCCAAGGAAAGCCGCCTGAGCGAGTAACCCGGGATAACTCTTCCAGCTTCTTTAATGATGAGACGCCTGAGAGTCCCTTGGCTTCCAACTCCCCGTATAGTGAGGCTAGCTCTGGACGAGTTTGGAAAGAGAAAACCACACGCAAGGACCCTAACGTCTTGTTCGATGCAGAGGACTTTGAGCTTCAGGGCGAAGAAATGGGCGATGATGAGAGCTCCGACTTTGGGGACTTCGGCAACTCTGCCAACTCCGCAGCCGAACCTCCCTCCTCTAGGGCGGCTCCAACACCAGCGGCCACTCTTGCACCTTCCTTTGATTTGCTCGGATTAGACGACTTGACCAATACGGTTGCTCAAACCGAGTCCAAAGAGCCCGTAGCTGAACTAAGGCCGCCTTTAAATTTTGGAGCGACTTCATCAAGCCGTCTTCAACGTTCCACGCAACAGGGAAGTGAAGAGAACCCTTCAGCTATTCGAAAATCGCAAGGGTCGAGCAGGAATCGGCGTGATGCCAAGCCGGCCATATCTCCAGCTACCATCTCATCGCGCCGAGCCGATGCTACAAGCAACAGTAGCAAACTTGGTAAAGATGATGAGTGGGACAATTGGGATGATGGCGAAGAAGCAACAAAAGACACAGTTGCAAGCACGACAGATGTCGGGACGAGCCAGGATTGGGGATGGGACACTGGTCGGAGCACACCGCATGAACAGTCGTCGAATGACAACAACCCGCCTCCAATAAATGTGCCGCCCCCTGCTACACTTCTCTCTACTTTCCCGGATCTTTTCAATTCTGGCAATTCCCTCTTCAAGAGGCTGACGGGACAGAGTGCCTCGGTACGGCATCAAATATTAGCTGACCCCAAAGCTGCCGGCTTCTTAAGCGCATATATCCTCCTCGCCACTACAGCCGCCAAGGTCATTGCAGGTCGGAAGCATAGGTGGCATCGCGACAGGATATTGGCCAAGAGCATGTCAATATCCGCTGCAGGCAGCAAAGGGATGAAACTTGTTGGCGTAGACAAGACGCAGTCAGCCCGTGAGGACCGTGAAGCGGCCGACGTCGTTGCAGCTTGGCAGACGCACGTGGGACGGCTACGTTCGGCTGTGGCAGCAGCCAATGTTACCAGTAAGCCAGCTCTGAAAGTCCCAGAGCTGAGCGAGAGTCCACAGATACGCACGGCCAAAATGGTACCGACGTCCCCTAAGCCATGCGTAATATGCGGGCTCAAGAGAGAGGAAAGGGTCGCCCGAGTGGATTTTGATGTGGAAGACAGCTTCGGGGAGTGGTGGGTGGACCATTGGGGACACAGAGCATGCAAGAACTTCTGGACAGAGCACGAGCAGCAACTACGTCAAAGATGACGACTGCCGTGAAGCATCCAGGGGCGTAGCACAGTAATCGGCTCAACGACTTTGCATGTTGGTGATGCCCGGTCTCGAATGCAGCCGCCACAAATCCCTAGACTACTTTTGTTTGGTTCCTCACCAAAGATTGCTATCGGGTCAACGTTCGGTACAAGCCGAACTCAGAGACGTAAAGCAAGCATTGCCTCTGCAGGTCACAACGTCTCTATTCGTGGGGCAAACTACCCAGGGACAGGTTCCGACTCGTCAGTACAAACTACGATAAGACTCAGGTTGTACCGCAGAATACCTAGAGAAACGGCGGGCTCATGATCCGGTGATGAGGCGTTATCGCGCAGAAACATACCTACTACTGTACCTTGGGGCATGCATTGAGCGTGTATCAAACGACGAATCACTTGTCAAGGAAGGAGCATAGGAAAGGCCCCTAGCAAGTCATGTCACCTATGCTCATAAGTGTACCTAGGTATGCTTTCCTAGATCTGTTTCTTGACCCTGAAACCCTGCAAGGCCGGTCCCTCATCTCTCCTAGGCTTGTAGGAAAGTGTACGTGGGACTTCTGATCATATCTACAAGTAAGGTAGTAGGTAATAGACAAAGAAATTGTGACGGACCTACGTACCTCAGAAGAGACGGACCGAGAGTCGACGGCCTCTTGGCGGGCTTACCAGTAGAAGCGGCGCATCTTCTGCAAGCCTGCCGAAAGCAACTACGAGTCACGACCGAGACAGACAGAAGGTCCCCCCATCGTGGATGCAAGGAGAAATTTTTACGCTCCTGCTGCGTCTGAATATGCAAGCGATATCTGAGGCTACCACCTGCTCTAGGAACCCATACTAGGTGGGGAGGTAGTAAAGCTACAGTTGTGACTGGGCCGACAGGTTTCATTTCGTGGAGGACCATGTTGGCTTCCTTTCAGTGTTGCTCATGTACTCTGTACGTAGAACTACAAGTTATACGTGATGCTTTACGTCTCGTCCTTGCAGAAGCCCCTTGATGCGAGCATGACAAAGATTCACTCGAGAGGACGAGGATCCATGTAGTAGTAGTGCAGCATCGTCGTACTGCTTTCACCAATTGCACATCGATAGTACGACTGTTGCTAGCTGTTGCTTGTAGGCCTGTCGAATGACGCGCGGTGTACCTGGTCATCCGTTTGTCCCATCGCTGTCAAGGCCATGTCACTGTCTCGTGGCACTGACGGTACTTTCCCAGGGTAATTACTACTACCATAAGTGTATATCCGGTATTCGTATTTAATAGGTAGGCTGAAAGCCGTTTGTGACAGGGTTAAGGCAATGGCGTTCATGCTATCAATGATGTGTACGCGAGCACCTGCTGTTAATAAGTAACACTCAGTCGGAGTTGCGAGGGACGGATATCGTGTGGGCTTGTTGTCCACCTGTCAGGCTGTCATCCACGGTAGAGGCCGAGACGCTGATAGCGGGCAACAGGGCTGTTGGGCTGTCAGTTTGGGTAGCGCGGTACACCCAGGTACAGAAGTATACACAATGGCCGCAAGTACATCCAGTTAATACTGTCCGCCAAGTCGGCGCACGAGACTGGGTGTCGCGTCACTTACTTGCAAGGCGTGCGTCATTGTTGGAAGTCGCACACAAATCTCAACCGGAGCACTGGACCACCGGCCCTTGTAGCTACAAAGGTGCTACCGGCCTTCCTTCTGACATGGGGCGGCAGCGCCTCCCTTTGGCTGCGCTCTCTCTCTCTCCTCCCCCGCTCCCCTTCTCTTTCTGGCTCTTTCTGGCCGCCGCCCCCCCCCCTGCCGGTCACAATCTACTTGTATCGTCGGCGTGCCTCGCCTCGCCCTCCCCACATATTGATGTTTCTTTGTCGTCGCCGCCCTCGTGTGTCCCAAGCTTTTTCTCGCACCCTCCTCCACCATCACCACCAACACCACCACCACCGCCGCCGCCCCCCATCACCGTCTTCTCTTCCCGGACCGCCATTACAACCTTGTCCATCTCTGTCAACCCTTCTCTCTCCTCTCCTCATCCCGTCCCGTTCCACTTTCACATCTTCCTTCTTCTTATCCTCTTCCTCACGTCCTCACACTCCCACGTCCCACCTCGCATCGCACTCGCACCCGCGTCCTTTGCGAGACCACACGTTGCTCGCCCATCGTCTGTCGAACCATACTAGCTCGCCAATCTCCGAGCCCCTTCTCCTCCACTCTTACCTTGTCCGCTTCTCCTGCGGCGCGAGCTTCCTCTGTGCCTTCTTCTTGCCTTCGCTCCCGATCGCTGACCCCGCTATTCCTCCCGCCCTCCAACCTTGACGGGGAAAAAAAAGCTCGTCGACGACACGTCTGCTCTGACGCGCCAAGTCTTACGTCGCAAACCCCAACGTCGCCGGGCTGTCTGCATCTCTCGACTCGGGACTTGCTATGTAAGTAATGCTGAAGATGCATCGATTTTTCTTTCCTGGCTCCCTCTACCCAAGCTACCTGTTCCGACTCGCTTTGCGCCCGCGATCCTGAACATCGTGCGCCACAAACGTTTTGCGAGAACTACTATTTACAACCCGACTATTCCCACTACTTCAGATTTTTGAATAACCTTGATTACATATACACCCTGTTCGTTCTTGGCTAACTTGATATTCATGATTCGTTGCCTCAGTCAACCCTTTTCTCCTCGAAATCCTTGACCTTCTCCCAACCTCCTCGATACCGGGAACAATGTCTCTCTCTCAGGATATCCTTTCCCCCAACGGAAACGACCTAGTCGAATCCATGGAGCAGCTCAGAACTGAAGAGCGACTTGGCCCTGATGGTGAACCTGCCCCTAAGACGGACGAGGAGTACGCCCAGGCGCAGCTCACTCTGCGAGCCATCGTCTCATCCAAGGAAGCCGGCGTCATCATTGGCAAGGGTGGCAAGAATGTCGCCGACCTTCGAGACGAGACAGGCGTCAAGGCAGGCGTCAGCAAGGTTGTTCAAGGCGTCCATGACCGCGTGCTCACCATTACCGGCGATTGCGACGCCATCTCGAGAGCATATGCCATAGTGGCCCGAGCGCTACTTGAAGGCGCACCCGCCATCGGCATGGGCGGCATCGTTCAGAGCAACGGCACGCATCGTAAGTTGGACATCAACTGAGCCATATTCGATCATCATCGCTAACACACGGATTCCTCAGCTGTGAAGCTCCTCATTTCTCACAATCAGATGGGCACCATCATTGGCAGGCAAGGCCTCAAGATTAAGCACATACAAGACGTTTCGGGCGTCCGCATGGTCGCCCAGAAGGAGATGCTTCCTCAGTCAACCGAGCGTATTGTGGAGGTGCAAGGCACGCCCGAAGGCATTCAGCGAGCGGTCTGGGAGATATGCAAATGTCTAATCGACGATTGGCAGCGCGGCACTGGCACCGTACTGTACAACCCGGTCGTCCGGACTCAGTCTGGAACCGGCAGCACCGGCGGTGCGGGATACAGCGGTACTGGTGGCAGCAGAGGAGAGTACGGAAGCCCGCGCGTGATGCGGACTGGCAACGGGGCCGACTTCAGCAATGGCGGCGTGCGACCTTTCAACCGGCGCTCCGACTCGGATGCCGCGAGCCGAGGCCCGCCGACACACGACGAGAATGGGGAAGAAATCCAAACGCAGAACATCAGCATCCCAGCAGATATGGTTGGCTGTATCATTGGTCGTGCCGGGACCAAGATCAGCGAGATCCGCAAGACGTCGGGCGCTCGCATCTCCATTGCCAAGGTAAGACCCTACCATAGCGCGTTTAGACGGTTTCGCGGGCTAACTAGTTGCTTCCAGGCTCCTCACGATGAGACGGGCGAGCGCATGTTTACCATCATGGGCACCGCCAAGGCCAATGAATCAGCTTTGTTTCTCTTGTATGAGAACCTTGAGGCTGAGAAGATGCGACGAAGCCAACTGCAGGAGGCGGAGTAGGCTCGAAGTGCCCCCCATTGGGTTCTGCCGTGTGTGTTCACAATCACTCGGCAGATGAGGGTTGGGGTCGGATCGGATAGGTCCCATGCGACGACTGCTTGGGGCGTGCGATGTGCACCGCCGCAGCGCTCGCCAAACGGCGCTAGGCGGGGAGTGCGAGAAACGTGATGAGGCTCCGGCCTGCTCGCCAGAACCATATCATTGACGTCAAGCTTAACTTACTTTCTTTCCTTGGCTGCACTACTCTTTATTTTACCTCTCTCTTGAGCTTACACCCTTTCCCGTCAACGCTTCAGCTATGGCCATTGTGTGTGGCAGCGGAAGACGAGACGAAAGCAGCGGACCTCGGCTGAGCGGCCGTTGACGGAACAAATTACGCTGTTCCGTCTTGTCTGGACACCCCCCGGAGAAGCTGTTCTACTTTCCCAACGTCGTCGGACGTACCATGTTTCTACCACCGCTGAGGACGTCACTATCACCTGGAACCGTGTGGCTGGAGGTGACGATATTGTTGGCGTTGGTTCGCAGAGTCAACTTCAGCAGCCGTGGCTCAATTGCATTTCAAACATGGACTCTGACCAGGAGGAAGGCGACCCTGTATCATTCTCCGTCCCCATCACTTTCCATGAAACGCTCTACGCCCTGCCATATCATTTTTACTCGTATTACTGAAAGCAAGAGAGGCTCTCGCCATGATCCAAAACCTCCCATACGACGGCGTCTTCAGATATTGATACAATATGCTATTGTAAAGGTATACCATGTTCTCTCTTGCTTCGAATACCCGCGGCCTCCTTCTTTTTTGCTTGTCGCAGCCACGGACGGAATCCAACAGGACGGGCGCTTTGGTAGGGGTCTGCTTGCAGCATGACTGACGACAAAAAGTGCTCTGGATGGCAATACGCAGACTGAAGTGTATATAGCCATATAGCATAGGCGAAGAGACAGGTATCCATCGCTTGACTTGGGAATATCCGGGGGACTGTGAAGGCGTAAGATTCAGGGCGAATGTGTTGGCCATGAGCTGCTGTGCACGTGTATTATTAGCCGACGTTGAGAGTGAAGACCGCGCACCATCCACTGCTTGTCCAAGCAATACGTCGTTTTACTAAAGGCTTTGCCTGTACTTGCGCTTCATGAATGGACCTCGAGGTGAAACAGGCAAAAAAAGGCGTGGGAAGTAAGTACCACCTCTCGGTATCTGGCAGCAGTGGGACTTTGTGTCTGCCCCTCAGGGTTGGGGTTGGGCATCAGCCGCAGCCACCAGGGTCCTTCCTAATCAATCTGCCTGGGGACCGGACAGGAGAGAGAACGTCATTCGGCGCCGGATAAGGCCAACTTGTCCAATTCTCTCTTTAGTTTCTCGTGATTTGCGATGCGACTTCCGGCGTACCACGTCAACGCCTATTCCTTCTCTCACTCTTCTTCTTGTTTTCCGTTCGTCTGGTCATCGTTCGTTTGATAGACAGCCTATTGATTCGCCTTGTTTGCCTTTTTTCCGTCTCACGGCCTGGAAACATTACGGAATCCCCTCCTCCGTTTACCGACTTGGCCCCAAGGGTATCTATCGATCGGGCTGTTGCTGCGATGGCGCGCACAAAACAACCGCCCATGCGGCGCGAGACGTCGTCCGAGTTCTTCAACAAGAAGACGACATCGTGGGAAGACAGCAATGGCGCGGAAAAGCCCGTCGTCGACGTCGTCGTCCCCGCCCTGACGAGCGCCACGGATGCCGGCCTCGCGCAGTTGGTGATTTCCGTGGCCGGCATCTATGCCTCCTTGTACGTTTGCTCCCCCCATTACAGCCATTGGCGAACAAAGTTTTTTCCCACGCTGACTGGCTCAGCTTGACCTGGGCATATCTCCAGGAAAAGCTGACGACCAAGTCATACGGTCCCGTGCACGCCCCCGAGAAGTGGCATTTCCCCGTCTTCCTCAACACCATCCAGTCGCTCTTCGCCGCCACCGTCGGCATCGTCTACCTGGTTGCTTCGACGCCGCGCGGCGCCCCCGTGCCCCCCGTGATTCCCTCGCGCCGGATCCTCGGACCGCTCGCCCTCGTCGCCGTCACCAGCAGCCTCGCCAGTCCGTTTGGCTACGCTAGTCTCGCCCACATCGACTACATCACCTTCCTGCTCGCCAAGAGCTGCAAGCTGCTGCCCGTCATGTTTCTGCACATCACGCTCTTTCGAAAACGCTACCCCCTGTACAAGTACCTCGTGGTCGCGGCTGTAACGGCCGGCGTCGCCGTCTTCACTCTGCATTCGGGTCGCAAGCACACGGCTACCGCTAAGACGAACCATCAGGCCTGGGGTCTGCTCCTCCTCTCTGTCAACTTGCTTTTCGACGGCCTCACCAATACCGTTCAGGACTACATTTTTCAGACTTTCCGTCCCTACACCGGTCCCCAGATGATGTGCGCCAATAACATGATGAGCACCCTCGTCACAGGCCTCTATCTCCTGCTCAGTCCCTACCTCGTCGCGACCGGTCTTGGCGACTGGCTCGGCATGGATGTCGCCGGCAGCGCGGGCGAACTGACCGCTGCGCTCGACTTTGCCGCTCGCTATCCCTCTGTGTGGAAGGATATCCTGGGCTTTGCGGCCTGCGGTGCCGTCGGCCAAGTATTCATCTGTATGTATTGTCGTGAACCTGGGCCGCTTTTTGGTTTTTTAAGTTCTCCTTTTCATCTTCTTCTAACAAAAATGGTAGTCTACACCCTGTCCACCTTCTCTTCGGTGCTTCTCGTCACCGTGACCGTGACGCGCAAAATGGTCACCATGATGCTATCCGTCGTGGCCTTCGGTCACCGTCTCTCCCACATGCAGTGGTTGGGTGTCGGGCTCGTCTTTGGCGGCATAGGGGTCGAAGCAGGCATCGCGAGACGAGAAAAGATGGCCAAGGAGAAGCAGCGTGGGAAGAAGGATTAAAAATAGAAAGGGCGTTGGAAGACGTCACTGCGCGAATCAGTATCGTATACCCAAAGTCTCTTATAGAAATGCGAGGTCACGCCAAACGATAGAGCAATACAAGTTCACGATCAGTCACTGGTGTACCATGAATAGGCTTTGACAAAACCAAGAGTGAGTGTACAAACATGTCTTCATTAACTAGGTAGTCTAATAAAGGGTGGGTTGGCTGTCGACAGGCCCCCCCCGAGCGCACTCATGATGCCCATGCGACCTGAATCCACAGCGCTTTCCCTTCCATGCATAAGCTGTAGAACACAATACCGCCAATCGAGGGCCTTCATCTTATGCTATCCAGATGAAAAATGAGAAGTCCCAGCTACCAGAGCGTTCAAGTTTTAGAAGAAAAAGATAAAGACCAAATGGGCGAAGAACAAAGAGCAAAAGATAGAATGCCAGTGACGACAAAGGAGAATCATCAACCTGATCCGTCTGCAATGTGTCGTAGACATCAGGTGCGACTCCTTTCCGGAAACGTCCTTTAGGACAGATAGTGAGAGTCTCGAAGAACGAGCCCTTGACCGGCAAGCCTCCGATGCCGAAGGGCGAGGTAGCGATAGATAGAGGTGTATCCCGTTCTGGAGACGCCCCGACACGGCCCATGTTCACCAGTAAAAGTGCTGTGACGCCGCGTCTTATTTTCCAACATGATCCGGACGCCCACGCCGACGCTCAAGACCAGAAAAGAAACGGCAGGACGATGTTCGTCAACGAGAGGGGAAGTAGAATTCGAGGTGGATCGGCTGGCGGAGTTCGGCCATTTTTGCATGGAGACGACTCGTCAAGCAGCCCACAGTTGTTTGTCGACGGCAGCGTTCCCCGATTGCTGGCGTTCCTGGAGCTGAGAAAAGTCTCGTTCTTCCAGATATGAGATAGATCCAAAGGATGGTGCAGAAAAGTGTATGTGAATCCTGGTTTTGTACATAACAAAAGGGAAGAAGGTGACGGCGCCAGCAAATGCTACGCGATAATGATCTTCGCTAAAACGATAAAAAAAAATAGTTTCGTTAAGTGTCGGGCACCCGATGGGCCCTAATGGCGATTGGACGAGACCAATGTGTGAATTAAGTTGCCTCAGAGGACGTATACGTGCTGTGCGTCATTCCAGGTCATAGATTAGACTAGTTTTTGGCGCGCCGTGTCCTAGGTCGTATTTTCTTCATAAAACATCGTCGATAGAGCGTATAATCGGCGCTTCTCCTCGGGTCGGCGGACTTCGAGGATCATCCGCCTGTGCCGGTTGCAGCCTCAACGCAGTCGGACGTCCGAAGAAGGCAAAGGTGCTTCGGGGAAAGGATGTCTCTCTCGGGGAGAAGAGGCCGTGAGTCGGAGTCGGGGGCGATTCGTCGAAGTGCATGCCGGCAACCCCGGACAAGCCTTGCGGAGGACGCAGAGGGTTGTTCGTCATGGTCTCCGCGCGGGGCGACATCAGGGTCGATTCCGAGGGATAGGAAGGATTCAATGTCAGGCTTCGTTCCACGACTGAGCCGTTCTTGTCCCAAAAGCCCTTGCAGGCAGCAAGTGAGGAGTTGTGGGAGCTGAAGCTCCTGAGCGGCGGCGCGACCTCGGTTGGCGCCTGTAAAGGCCATTGTGTGGCCGAGGTGAGCTCTGTCCGACCCAGACCAGACTTTGGTCGCGGCGGCGGTCCATCAACCATCAATGCCTGCCCCGCAAGAGGCGAGGGAGCCGGCTTCGTTCCCGCCCGCTGTTGCTTGTCGAGCTGCTCTCTCCACGAATAGGTCAGAGGTGCCGAGGCAGGACCCGGAGGAAAGGTTTGTGAGCTTGGTATGCAGCCATTCTCTGCATCAGTCGGAGCCGCACTACCATACTCTTCCCTCACTTCACTATCATTGCTAGGCAGCGGGGCCGTGTGCGGCTCCCTCTTCACATTGATGCCGTCTGCCGACAGGGTCAACCTATGCTTGGCAGGCCGATTACTGTTGCCGGACGAGGAGCGTCGCCTCGACAACTCCTTGTGAAAATCTTGCAGAGAGTACATCAGTTTCATGTTAGGGCTGATCCAGCGACTTTTGGACTGAGCACTGTAGTAGGCGTCGTTCACGCTCATTTCTGGCGATTTGTAGAGGCCATATGCAATGACCAAGCTGGCAGAGCGGCTAGCCCCTTGCTGGCAGTGAACCAGTACCTTCTTCCCATCCTTTGTACGGTTCTCAATGAGCTCGCAAAGACGCAAAAGGTCAGGTGAAATGTCAGTGTTGTGGTCCCACGGGATGTGGATATACTCGGGCACGCGGAGTTGGTTCGCCTTCGGTGTGGTGGGTGTCTCGATCTGCATCATGTCGTCCGATTGATACTCAAAAGCAGTGGCAAAACTGATAGTGCTTATCGCAGTATCAGGAATGGGGCTCTCCGACGACTGCGCAGGGTACTCGTCGCGAGCAGCATGGAAAGGATTTGGCACCTCCTGCGCCACGTTGATGACAACATCGAAACGGGACGCCTCTTCGGCTGTAGGTTCAAGATACAAATAGACCTCGTCACCGTATATGGCGATGGGACCATCGGGATAGCCAGGCGATTTCTGGTCTTCGTTGTTCGCGCTTTGGTTGCTCGGTTCGAATTGAGCAAAGTTGGCCACTTGAGGTTTGATGGGAGAGTCGTCCTTGATGGAGATTGTGTCCGGGCTAACCGCAATGGTGGACTTCATAGGCCGCAACACTTCCGATAGTCCCGACTCATTTCGTTCAAGCACTTTGGGAAACGTCATCCCTCCCCTAGGTCCAAACGCGGACGACTTGAGCCCTGATAGCATGTGCGGCGACGATGTGGAGTGCTTTAGGGCCCTGCGCTGTAATATGGGCGGCATTCCGGGTGATGGCGGAACTTCTAGCGACGTCTTCCCGAGGAGGTCCGAGGCATTCGTCTTGAGACTAAGCTGACTGGGCTTCCGCTTCATTGCTGGTATTAGGGGTTTGATGAAGGATGGAGATGACGGTTCCGTTGCCACACGGCTGAGCGTTGCGTTGACGGTCATTGGCGGTTGAATAGACAAGCCCTTCATGTTGCGAAGTCGTCGGGGTGATGGTGATGTCAAGGGTCTTGTGGAACTTCCCGCTTCCGGTATGCATAGCATGCTACTCGAGAGGGCCGGTTGGCGGCAAAATGTTGTGGAAGGGTAGTCGTTTAAAGGCACCAAGTTGACGGGGGAATCGGGGGATGAGGAAGTTGACGCATCGGATAGGGGCGAAGAATCGGTTGTCGACAAGGTTGTGGTGGGGGAAGAGTCGCTGGACTCGGACATTTGCGTTGAAGTGCTGTCGTGGTGTTTGTGGTTGGCATCTGACGGAATCATGCCATTGAGAAGAGAAGATTTGGGTTCCAGTTCGACAAATTTTGCATCGACAAGTGTGACGGTTTCACGATCCGCCATGACGTCGGCGTCCAAGTCGAAAACGGACATGAAAGAAGGAATCTGGTCCTCGTACAACCGTCGAGCAGTGGCGGACGGCATGTTTCTGAAGATGGCCCGAGCGCCGATGATGCTCAGATTCCGGCCTCGAAAGAACACACCCTACCAGCTGACGGGGCGCAAACACGGCGCACAGGTTCGGCGACGCGTCGAATCACGTAGATGAAAGTGGTCCCCAAGGAAAGTATGAAGGCAATGTCAGGTAGACCAAAAGAGTGGAGATGCGGAGGACAGTTGGCGTCCAAGTCGACGGACAGCGCACAGCACTGTCAATGGACGTTTGCGAGACCAGACCGAAGCTGATTCAAACTAATTATTATCGTGGCTCCCGAGATGCCGTCGACTCGTAAATAAGGCGAGGCGGAAAGAGGCGGAGAAGTCGTGAAAAGAAGGAAGAGTCGAGGTTTAAGCACCTGGGCGGCAGAATAGGCGACGGTTGAAGCGTTACCCCCGTATCGTGGCCACGTCGTCGCAGTAGTCGCACCGAAGACGCACGAGGGTTGGAGGAGGAGGGAGAGAAACGAGTCGCAGATTCGAGAGGTGAGACAGAAGAGCGGGCGCTTAGATGAGGACGGCCTTCTGTGTGGCTGGCGGCTGCACAGGCTGAGCGGGCTGGAATCGGTGGAATCAACAGCCAAGTCTGCCACGGCACGGCCTCGAATCGTTCGGAGAGGACAGAAGAGCGTCGCGAAGGGAGACGGCTGTCCTGCCTCTTGTCCTCGTTGCGTTTGTGGACGGATGATGGAGAGGCGGTTGCGAAACGGCGGAGGAGGAGGAGGGAGAAGGACGGGTGTATTGAGGGTGGGCAGCGAGAACTGGACATCGGGATCTGCCCCAGCGGCTTTCTGCCAGCCAGCGCTCTATGTACTTGTATTACTACTACCGTACTGTGTGTACTGTGGCCCTGTGGGTGGTGGGCAGGCAACGGGCGGCTGGGGCCCAGGGTTGCTGAAGTGGAATATCATTTACATGCGACAGACAACGCATACGGACGGCCAACATGTACCTGTGGAGATTGCGCCGCAGCGGCGGAGGGTGTGCATCCTCTGTTTCCAGTACTTATCTGCCTGCAGGCATGCAAGTACCCCTCATGTCTGCACCTCAGACGCACTAGCCCCGTCACAGGCAGACTCAGACTAACCAAGACGTGTCCACCGAGGGGCTCAGCGGGAGAAGGAGCATCTGCAGAAACGCCAACAGAGACAGAGAGACAGAGAGAAAGAGAGGCGGGAGGAAGGGAGATCGCAGGAGCCAAGCCAAAGATAGAAATTACATGGGAGTCTCGACTCAGCGTTGCTCCGAGGAGTCCTACAGGAGGTGAAGGTAAAATTGCTGGGTTGGGGGGTGGTCAGGCTTCGCGACGATCGCGTACGCTGTCCTCGCGCAGTGCCGTCCATCGCACGTCTCCGGCTGGTACAAGTAATACAGATAGACGAAACGCCACCTGATTCATCAGTAGAGTCGCCCAAGGAGAAATGGCCAAATTTGGACACGACACCTGTCCCCGTATGTACCCTACCTGTGTTCCTCCTTACCTGTGTCGCCAACCGCAACCCGACACGTGCGCGTGGGATGCTGGGGGAAAGGAAGCCAATGGGTGCACCATCTCATCTGCGTACATGGGACGGGGGAGGGGGGGACGGGGCAAGGGAGCCAGGGGGAGCGCCTACCGACGACGACGACGATGACGAACAAGGACAAAACTTCGGGTGACTGGACCAAATTGGTCGGGCAATCCGGCCTGCATCTTTGGCGGCCAACAATGCGATTTCTCCCGCTCCTGAGTGGACCGAGAAGGCAGGAGGGCAAGGAGGGCAAGAATGAGATGCGTTACATGCGCTTGACACAGGGTGACAGGCCGCTTGGCGTACGGTACGAAGTAGCCTGCGAGACGAGCCCCGGTCCAGACATCTATATTTAGACACCATCCTGTGCGACTCGGCGGTAAGCGTCGGCCAATCAGCGACCGGGAACTGCCCCCTCCCAACCTTGAACGCTCCGCTGAGGACAGGGGGGGTTAAATTTAAACATCCCATGCGCGGCCGCGTGAGAGACTTGTGTTTTCCGTGTGTTACAAGTACCTTCCTCCGCGCCTCCCCCCTAGGCCCTCTGCAGTATCACACTACAGTATGTAATACAAGCAAAGGGACAGCGCCCTGGTTTTTGCCACCTGATCTTAAACCAGTCCTCCGACGAACTCGTTTTGCCTGCGACCAAGTAGCTCCCATGTCTGACAATGTCTATATTATTCGGAGTGCAGACTGTCCCGATTGCGTCTGTACTTGAATCATGTACGTGTGCAAGTACACATGTGTGTGAGTAATACCAATAGTCTTTCGTGGTTGAAACGACGCGCCCGAGTGGTTCCAGCCAGGCAGGCTATCGTGAGAAGTATTAGACTGGCTGCAAGTACCGGTAAAAGGTACCTGCAATGACGGCC
Organism: Torrubiellomyces zombiae; assembly: GCA_018831705.1. Classification (NCBI taxonomy): domain Eukaryota; kingdom Fungi; phylum Ascomycota; class Sordariomycetes; order Hypocreales; family Ophiocordycipitaceae; genus Torrubiellomyces; species Torrubiellomyces zombiae. Next base: position 18,213 of record JADHZA010000192.1, read on the forward strand.
CATGGACGGGGAGTCGGGAGTGTGCACGGAGCACGGAGTAATGCCTCTATGGGTACGGATGTATTGATTGAGATCCATAGCGCCATTGCCTCCTGCTTAGCCAGCCCGTCTGCCGCTGTTGCAGAGCCTTACAGTGGGGTCCTCTTGCGCATCGTCGGGCTTCTTTTTTCCCCTAATCGATCCAGAACCGTCGCCAATCGTGCAAGTTGCATTGCCAACCATGAGAAATCGACGCCGATCAGCGAGGCAGACACGCCACTGCCCGCTCCATATGCTCCGACACGGCTGGCTCTGCGCTGCCTGCATATTGCAAGTAACGACTACTGCATAGAAATCACTCCTCTGCGCCATGTTTCCCTCACAGACGTTCGGTACTCGTACGTCCAGGCTCCGTTTGCATGTGCGTAGTGTCGCCTCACGCATGCAATGCAATGCTCCCGCAACGGCAGTGCAATTCGTTCCATGTCTGCCCTGCGTCCCCATCTGGGTCTCCGATGTGCAAGCCCAAGCAAAAAAAAATTAATTAATTAATATCTCCGGTCGATCAGGGGGGGAGCAAACTCTTTCGATGGATGTGACTAAAAAGAGTCGTGTCTGTCGATCCGGAACTCGCCAAGGCAGAACCGAAAAGTCGAAACGTGAAGCCTTCACCATCACAGTAAGCCCTCCGTCTCATGCCGCGGCGACTCCGTACGTGCCTGCGGTATCAAGCAAGACAAACCATCAGGCAGCCGGCTCGTGAATGCACAGTTTTCCCACCGCTCTTTTGCAGTATCAAAACTTTTTCCATCTTGAAGCCGGTCCGGGTCCCAGAGTCGCCGTGCCCTCGGACCCGGCATCAACGGTTTCTTTGTCCCCGTCACCGCCGTGAGATACGCGCAGGGACCACCACCAACAGGACCTCAAGGTTCCTTCTTTCTCTGAAACAGATCAGCTACGATGCAGATCAAAGCAGCTCCTCTTGACATTCAGCTTCTTGAGAGACTGCAGGACCCTGATCGTCCAGGAGCTTTGTTTTCAGGTCAAGGCGCGGTCTCCCTTGCTCGCCAACGATTCCGTCATTGTGCCCTGTTGCCCTTGCACCATGCACTCCGAATACTTCCCTTTTTACAAGTACATATAATGTAGACTGACAGAAGCAAAACCAGCTCAGGGGCCTGCACAGCCATGCTTCAGGGTATCAGCGCGCTCCATTTTCCTTTTTCTCTTTGCATAGCCACGTTGCAGGTCCTTGCAGGATCACAGCCTGCTGTTGCACGTCTACGAGCTGTAGACATAAAGTGGTAGTAGCTCCTGGGGTCAAATACCATAGTAATGCCACACCGCGATGATATCCAAAACGCCATGGTCACACAGAGGTCAAGATATCGAAGCGTCTATCGCAATTTCGGCTCCAGCTGTAGACCCTTGCCAATGACGTGGACGGCGGACGGATGGGGGGATATATGTGCACTGTCTCCTGTATGTACTGGTACATGTATACGAGGCTTGCTGAATCAATGGCACTGAGTCACCAAGGATCAGAAAGAGCCGCAATATGAGGGATTGCCCATCTCGGGTTATTGCCCTTTCTCGGGTTATTGAATCCCGCATTCACGTATTGGGTTTTCAGAATTTGGCATGGTGTGTAATCTGTCCTCGTCTCTACTTGTACTTGCCCATATCTGTAGTACATCTATGTGGACGGACGAAATAGGGCCGTTATCCCTGGCTGCGCTTGATGTCATTCCTAATTTTGAAACGAACGACTCCGCTGTTCAGGGAGCTCGGACCACTTTAATCTGAACAAACAGTACTCCGTACGTGCAAGTAAACCCTCCTCCGTGTTGCCGTGTACGGACTACGGAGTGACGGAGTCAAGGCATAAAGTATGTATGTAATCCGGGGCCAGCCATCAGCCACTTGTTGCCCTTTCCACCACCGCCACATTCTGTTGTTTCATCAACTTGAATCATTTCAACAATGTCATGATGGAGGCGCAGTAACTACAGGATGAGTTGTTGGGGGAAACAACGTGATGCATGAAAAAGGATTGGCCAATTTCAAGGATCAAAGGCATATTTCCGGTGTTTCGTTGGCAGCAGCTACGCACAACCAGACCAGAAGCACCATCTCTACGCCTGCGTGTCCTTTTGTCGTGAGTACCGTCTCGTTGTCGAGAACAGTGGACAAAACTGGACGTGCTTGTGACTTCCTGGGACTAAGCCAAGGCCTGGGGGATATCTTCCGACATCAGCTTTACTTGTAATACAAATGGGTCGAGGTTACAGTTGCCCTCGTCGACTCTCCATCCTTCGTGAACCCTTCAAAGTCTCGGTCATTCGACCCATCACCGTTACGCGAGGCTCGACTGTTTTCGCTTGACTGATGCCAAGGACGACCAATGGTCCATGCTGCCTCGACAGTGCTGCCTATCGTTTGCTCACCGTTATTGTTGACCTTGACCTTGTTCACCTTGTCACGCAGCAAACGATGTCACTGAAGCGAAGAAGCGTGGATCCGGAAGTCGCTGGACCATCGTGGCTCTCGGTAGTGTAACGTCCGTGTGGTATTCAGGCCAGCCGGTGAGGACAAGAGGCGGCTGCCTATTTGCTTGTGGGGGCCAACGAAGCCTGTCTGTATGTAATACTTTATGTAGTAGTGAAGCTTCTGAGGGCCGAGCTCCAGCAAGCTTGATGCCTCGTGACGAACGAGCTTTGGCCATCGTGGGCCCAAGCAGGTGGTGGTGATATTATTCAAATTGATCCCAGCCCTCCCTCGAGTATGGTCGTTTATTTCATGCTATTGCTAAATTGACGGGCGTCAAGGAAGCCAACCGTCTTGTAGCAGTCGCCGAGTACCGCGTCAGGAACATGGATGAGGCTGTAAGAAGGGTCCCCATCTGTCGTTTGCCGCATGTAGCTCGCATTGAAAGCGGACCATGCCGTGATCTTCGTTGCATTGCATTTCAAGGTCAAAGTTTCGTAAAGTAACGTAGATCTTGGAAGCGTCGGTACGCTCGCGAAGCAAACCGGTATTTTAAAGCAGTCACGGCGGTTCGATGCTCCGTAAATCAACTGCGTGTAAAGTGAAGTTTCATCTATTCTTTCTTTAATCTGCTTGTTTATTACTGGCAAGATATTGGACCTGTGCCTCGCGGCCTCTATCGTCCAGCTTGGTAAATGGCACTTGGATGTTTTTTATTTGATGAGGCGCCCAGCGTAAATAGGCTGAGATGATGATGAATGTCAATGTCTTGACCAGTTCGCCATGCATCCGATAATTGCTAAGCCCGAGACTTTCTTGATCGTCCGTCGTATTACTTGTGTACAAGTATATATCTGTAAACGAGCATGTCCAAGCTGACCCCTGAGGAAGCAAAGAGCTAGTTCTGCAGCTTAGATGAAGGGAGGAGCAGCAGCCATGTGCGCTCTGCATTCTATCCTTGTGGCTCCACCTTGGCGAAAGCCGGGCACCTAGCAAACCTGGGCTGACCGTGGTCAGAGGGAAATAGGAGGAGGTGATGAACAAAAACTTCGAGTCTTCTAGCGTCAATTCGATTCCGGGGTCCCGGGTCCACAAGTTAACGAACGCGTCAGGTTCCGCGTTCGAAATGTTGACGAGGTGAAAACGGAATGGAAAGCCATCTTCTCGCTGTATAAGTACATGTAAGTGGCCGTAGGAGTACAAGTACGAAACGCCGTCGCTTGTTTTCATACGTAAATGTTTCAGTAGGCCGCTGCAAAGGCATCGGACAGTGTGAATCGTCAGACGGTGCGGTGTTTTGCAGCCACCTGATACCGACCAGGTATGGGTTTCGACCGGGACAAAATATGACAGTTCCTCTGACATCTGTGCCAATGAATGGACATGTGTACAAGTATGTACAAGAGGAAGATGTCATAATTACCGCCAATAATTCGGAATGCCTGACACAACGGAGCTCTACCATTGGCTTCCCCACACGAAACTGCGTGGCACTGACAATGAGGGAATCTAGCCCCTGCGCGGGCCGGGAGTGACAGTCAGCACATTCGTCAGCGCAGGAGGCAATTGACAACTTGTAATGATACACGAACTTGTAAGTGATCTGTTGCCTTCCAGAGTCAAGGACACCTCAACAGGAGCCATATGACAATGTCAACACAGGCACTCTCCCTCAACGGCTGGTCGTCGAGGCTTGCGTCCGAATTTGGGTCCTCGAGAGCAAGCGATCTTTGCATGGTTTGCTTCCCTCCCCTTTTCCACCTCCCTTACAAGTGGCAGACAGGGGCAAAAGCAACCGTCAGTAAGCTGGCGAAACTTGCAAGGCTCAAAGGTCACTTGTTGATCAGTTCGGGCCGCGGATGTCAACGAACAGGGTCCGTGAGCCGTGGGAACCCTAGCGAAATAGTAGATTCAGCGGCCTCAGCGTGCAGGAGATGGAGCTCGCTAGCTGTGCCTGCAGCAGCGCGAACTTGGACTGGCTCGTTGCGTGGTAGAAGAGAATAATATTGTGTCGACAGTTCGTCTGACAATATGCTTTGGAAGACAAAGCTTGGACCTCTTGGCGCCGGGCGTCACGGAAATGGGCTTCGTCCCATGCAGGAGAAAGATGATGGTGGCCACACTAAAAGACTGCTCTCCCTTGTCGACGGCCTGGGCGATCGGAAGGAGAATATGTGCGCGTTTTGATCCATGTTTTGCCGGCCTGTTCCAGCTTCTGAGCTGGCTTCGGCGCTATCGATGGACGTCGGCTGTCGATGCTCTCTCTCTCTGCCTGCTTCTTTCTGCCCATTGCCCTTGCCTCTGTCCTTACCACCATCCTATATCTCCCTCTTCCTGAGCTCGTCCGAACGCTTTGCACGGTTCAATTGCGGTTTTTGCATTGGCTCCCTTGGTTCCAAATCATCAGCAATACATACTACCTCGCTACTGAATGCCAGGTCTTTGACGTAGGGAAGCGTGCCCGTCGGCTCGCGACCCTTGTTCGTCTGCTTACGCTTTCCTCGCGCTGTTTTCCATTACCAGCACGATCTTGTCCGAGCCGGGAAGGACGAGAAAGGTGAAGAAGAAGACGTTGCCCAATATTCGGAACACGCTTATCGCTCAACTGAGACACCGAGTTGCTTTTCCATGGCAGGCAGCTCAGGCAGGCTTCGCTCTCGGGAATTGATGACTTGACTGAAATTGAAGCGAGGGCAGTGGTAGAGCAAAAGTTTATATATGCTATCTCGGCATTTCTAGCTCTGTGGGCACGTTTCAACTAGCTTCTCAGTTGGGCCGTTTTGCATAGCGACCTCATGCTTTCTCAGCCGAAGAGCAGGATGACAGAGACAGCGGGTTGTGATACGCCAAGGGCCTCTCGCTTTGGCCGGTCACAGGACCGTTACGGCTCAGAGGGCAACAAAACGCTCGCTCTTTTCGTTACAAACTCGGCACAGAGCAAGAGAACGGGAAGAAAAACAGGCTCAGGTGCAGACACAGGAACGGGAAGAAGAGTCCGTGGCCACATCATTACGGCGACGCCCGCTACCACTGGTAGTGGTGGTCGTGGCAATGACAGTGTCTCGGCCCAGCCAAAACCTACTACCTATAGACGTGCCGCCTCCGCTACCTCACCGGCCTCCAGCGGCCTCCCCACTCCTGAGCCCAAAACATCGAAACCCAATCCTCAAACCGCCGACCCCGTTTGTTCTCCGTCTGCTCCTTCACCTCCCGCCCGCGTCCAAGGGCAGGTTGAGCAACACCATACTTCTCGTCCTCGATCGCATCGTCCTCCTCCTTCTCATCCTCAACCTCATCTTCATCCTCATCATCATCAGAAACAGCAACAACAGAAGCAACAGCGCGACGGACCAAACGACACGTCGACCTCTTCGGCCAACTCAGCGACCCTCCACGCCCACCGCCAAAGCCACAATTCATCCAAGTTGCCCTCCCTCCGCTTCGCGGACCTTCAGCAGCAGCAAGGCGTTTCTGCAACATCATCGTCAGCGGATCCGTCGCAGCGACTCCCGCGGCCCCATCAGCGTCATCAGCAGCTGCTGCTCTCCGCTGAACCGTCTGTCGTCTCAGATTTCGTCCCCCACTCGTCTGTCTCACCTCATCTCGAACCTGCATCACCGCCGTCCCAGGAAACTGCATCTCGACTTTCCGGCTCCGTCTGGCGTTCAACGCTGCCCGCGACCGTAGCGACCTGTTCGCCGGATTACCTTTCCAAGAACCGATCAGCAGCGTCGTTATCGTCCACAGTCTCGCCTCCTCCCTCCAGTCCGCGTACATCTCAGTCCTGGAAACGACGATCTGTTGCCCAGCCACATCGGCGTCCGGCGTCGTGTCCCGAGCCTCGGATCATCCACGCCCGTAACAGCTCGATAATTGCATCATCTGAGGCTGGTGACCTACATGTCCTGCCTCATCGGCCGTCTTCCTCCGATAGCCCAAGCAGCAGCGCCGTTGTGGGTGGGGGTTCGCTCCCCTCGCTGAGCTGGCATCACTTTGAGTTGAATAATACTTCGCTCCAAACGCCCTTATCTGGCCCCCAGATACCAGCAAGAGAGAGAAGCCGTGGACAGCGGGAGCTGCTTCTGCCAAAGAGGCTTTCGCTGCCCAGTCCCCCGGATGAGAGTCGGCAGGTGCCGACATCTTGCAGACCGCCTGTCTCATACAAGCCCACATATCGTCAAAGCAGCCTCCATTCCAGCCCGTCGACCGCTGTCCGCGTACCACCTATACGGTCCTTTCGCTCTTCGGAATCTCGCAAGAGCCAGATCTTGGATATGAATTTCTTCAGGTCTCGCCGTCATGAACGAGCCGAACCTCGCGAAGACTCAAGCAACGACAATACCCTCCGCGGTTTGGAGGATATACGACGCGAGGATAGCCTGCAATCTAGCCTCGTACAAAATGACCAACGAGATGGCCGCTTGGCGGATGATTATGGTGACGTCTTCCTGAGAATTGCAAGGGAGGAGACGAGCCGTCGCGTAAGAGATGAAGATGCAGCCGACCATGCTCGGCCCGTCGTGGTGAGTCTTCATGCTATTCTCCGTCGCAAGCGGCTACTTCGTGTCACTGAACCCCATGATATGATATGCTACCCTTACCTTTGGGCTCGGCTCTACTTCTTCTCGAGTACGATGTGACTAACTCGGTGAACAGTTTCATCGCCGGCCTCTTTCGACAATCGAAGCAACTCATCCCATGTCGCCACCAAGGCGCAGGCGTCTCTCAGATCAGCAGGATCGCCCCCGCCTTCGAAATGTCGAAGAAAACTTGTCCAGCGAGGCGCCAAGGGTCAGCATGTACCGACCCTTTAGCAGGGAGAAGGCGGCTTCAGTTCACCCCCTAGAGGATGTTCATCGAAGCCGAACAAGCCATGGCGGCTTGCGGTCGTCACCTTTAACAGCGCGTTACTTGTCGCCCCTCGAACCTGGCTCGGACAGTACTTCACATACTCGTCGACGCTCGTCCATAACAGACAGTAACTTTTCGACACCCGAGGGGCGTTCTGCGTACAGGTCCGCAGCCCTTACTGCCGGACAGGGCCGTATCCACGGCTCATCCCCTTTGGTCAAGTCATTCGACATTCAGGGCCGCTCCGGCACTGAGGCGGTCAATGGGTTGGAAGGGACAGAGTCGACGGCTTCCACGACAGCGCCGTCGACCGTGTGGGATGAGTTGGATGACCTCAAATCGCGAATCCATAGGCTTGAGCTTACCGGTAAGCTGCCTTCTACCTCCGGAGCAGCAGTCTCCCGATTGTCCGATGAGCGGCCAGTGACAGCAACCACCACTGTCACGACCATGTCTCTGTCTCCAAAACAACGAGGGCTCTCCCAGCAAGTCGAAGCATCCAGTAATGTCTCATCACGAGTTGATAGCCATCCAATTCTGCAGTCGGCTCTGGCGCAAGCCAAACCTCTCCTAAGCTCGGAGATCTACCAGGCCCTGGAAGCCGCTGCAAATGATGCTATTTCTCTGTCATCAATGATGGGCTCTCCCGGTCAACCTGGCCCCATATCCAGTGCGGCCAGTGCTATAGGCTCCGGCGGCGTCGTCACGGACCGTCAACTTCGCAGAAAAGCCGACAGTGTCTGCCGCAGTCTCACAGAGCTTTGCTTGGCACTTGGCGATTCCCCCTTACCCAACAACGCCTTACAACCTCCACCGCCTTCTATTCCCCAAGCCGATGACCCGATTACGCCCACCATACCGAAGTCTTACAGCGGTCAGCCGGCCTCGCGGCGGGCCAGCATTGTGGGGGAACCGAGCCTGGCAAAATCCAGTGGCCCCCGAGCCTTGTCCAGGTTCGAAGAGCGTAGAAGTTCTCTATTAAATGGAACAGCCTTACCCACGCCAAGGACGAGTGCGCCCATGACGCCGACTTCAATTGAGGCAAACATCAACCGAAGATCGTCCTTGATGGTGGCGAGAACCCGTCGAGCTGGTACCGAGGAGGCTGAGGACAAGCGGGCATCGATAATCTCACGGACGCGTCGTGCAGGCACCGAAGAGCCGGACGAGGGTAGACAAACGTCTTTCTTAGTTCGAAATCGAGGAGCAACTGTGGGCGAGGACATGACCGAGTCGATGGCGCGGTCTCCTTCGCGCGGCACTGCTGAAGTCAATGGTGTCCGACGGTCGGTTCTGGACCCTTCAGACACGCAGAGCGGTGGCGCACCCTTGGGGACAGAGCACCATACGTCTTCAGCTTTATCGCGCAAACGATTTCATTCTATAAACCTCCATTCTACTCGCTTCACAGGCTCACAGGGTGCTACCGTGACCTCACCAAGACGCTACCTTGATACGCCAACGATGAACCGCGAGACGCCAGGAGGCAGCCCGGGTAACGACAGACCGACAAGACCGCCTGGCGCAGCTCATTCAAGAGCCGGTAGCATCACGTCACGCACCAATCGTAGCAGTATGATATTGATGAACACGCCCGATACGGCCTCAGAAACTCACATTTGATACGGCTCTGCACTTTCTCCCCGTCTGCATGACCTTTTACATGCATTAATTTTCTGGTATCTACATTTTCTGTTTCTTTCTCGCGTGGAATAGCTCGTCTCTGGAGGCGGCTTGTTCGCTTGGTGCACTGGGCCCAATGGAGGGAGCAGAGGCTGAACGTTGGGGCCCCAGAGCACAATGTGGTCGATGAGTCATGACGGCGAGGCAGTTGGACGATCTGTGTCTCTTTCCACTGTACATTGTTCGTTTTGTTATACATTGAAGTTGAAGTCGCCCTCTGTGGGCAACGATTCTGCCGTGATGACAGTGCGGCACCCGGCGACCATTCTTGTGGCTCGTCGTATGCCGTGCAACAGCACCTCTTGGAATGGCTCAGAGGGTTACCGGTTTCCGAGCATGATGGATGAATATGATCTTATCTTCTTGTACGATAGTGCTACAGATGGCATAAATGAACGCTTCCTAACCGAACTCTGGTGATTGCGACTGTTCTAGTGTTGGTAGCTGCGTTCGTGTTCATGCAAAGCAGCTGCGGCTTAGATGCTGCTGAGTCACAACGAGATCGCCCAACCTAGAAAAAGGCCCCAGTATTTCTTTCACTCTCTCATCACTCAAACGACTTTAGACCCATTGGCCATACAAATCAATATTGGACATTGCTTACACGGGAAAATCCTCGCTATTTCGCCACTACATCATACAAATTTTTGCATTTTTTCCACTGGTCGCACCCAGAGCCGCTCGACAGCCTGGTCCCGTGAACAGCCGAACCACGCCATGGACCCATCCCATATCCAAGACCAGCTAGAAGACCAGGTCGGCAAGAAGAAATCCGGAGGACGCAGTCGAGGACAAGGACGAGACGTTCTCATTTCAAAAGCAATGTCACGACTCCTGAGACACCAAGCAGAAAAAGCCGGTGTTGCGCTGGACGCGGAGGGATTCGCGCCCCTAGATCGCGTGGTAAGTCGGGTTCCTCCCCTTCTTTGCCAATTACCAGCGTGTGACTCACACTCACAGCTCGCTTGGGGACCTCTTAAATCGCTGCAAGCCACGCAAGCAGACGTAGAGGCCGTGGTGGCACAAGATAGCAAGCAGCGCTTTACGCTGAAGGATGGACGAATCCGCGCCAACCAAGGCCACTCCATGGCCTCTGTGAGCTCGTCTACGCTTCTCACGCCGCTTCTGTCGCCGCAGGGCCCTGCGTTCCACGGCACCTACTTTGCGTTTTGGCCGGCTATCGTATCCTCGGGGGGGCTGCGACCCATGAGCCGTAATCATGTCCATTGCGCGACGGGACATGGTGCCGACGTGCAGAGTGGCATGCGACGGGATGCAGAGCTTCTCATTGAGATTGACGTCGAGGCGAGTCTGAGTGAGGGCGTCAAGTGGTGGCAGAGTGACAATGGGGTCTTGCTGACGGAGGGAGGGGAGGGTGGCGTGTTGAGTTCGAGATTCTTCCGTCGCGTTACTGGGAGAGGGACGGATGTGGGCGTGCTGTGGGAGAATGGCGAATGGAAGGCTGATTTACCAACGGGGTTGAAGGTGAAATTGCCCTATGGCAAGGGTCCCAGGGGAGGAGGGCACAGCGGATCGAAATGAATGTTGGGGTCTGGAGGTCGAGAGCAACATTCAACCATGAACGGGTATGATAAATGCTTTATGAAGGGAGTTCACATGTAGCTATATGGAAATCCATGGTCTGGTGAACAAGAGACGTCTCGTCCATAGATGAGCATAACAAGCATTTTATTCTTCCACCTTGAGCTGTTCGACCATGGTCTCCTATCCTGGGCCGAACAGACTCCGACGTTTGGCTTGTCGAGCCTCCGCAACACCCTCCAAATAAGCGAGGATCTGCTCCGCCATCAGCCGCTTCGCAGCTTTCTTCCCAAGAATTTCTTCCACAACGCCCAGATCCGCCGGCACCCCCAGAGTTGTAGCGTTTTGGAACACAGCTCTGCCGCTGAAGAGGCCCGGTTTCGACGGATCGACCTCCTGAAACTTGTAACTCGGGGAGCCAAAGCCAAGCTCGTGGCCCAGGATCACAACACGCTCGAATACAGACGTCTCAGGATGCTGGATGTCGGCGCTAGTGGTGTCATTGAGAACCGACGTCTCTGCTGCAACAGCAACACCGTTCCCCTGGCTGCTACTACCGGTATCGTTGCCGGTACCGTTGCTGGATGAGTGTATGCTCTCTGCTGCTATCTGCACGGAGGCCTTGAGTTTGCTGTTTTGAGCAAAGCCAGCCAACGCAAGCCTTACACTTGCGTCATCGTCAAAATAACGAAGGACACATTTGGCAGCGTACTTCTTTGCGTTCTGCAGCCTGGTTGGTCAACGCGATCTTGCAAATGAAAGAGTCGCCACACAGGCGTTAGGGAAGGAACATGACGCTGCTCTCATGCATACCTTTTTCGTCTGAAAGAGTGGTGGCTGTCCTCCAGGCTCGACACCGTACCCTTCACGAGGAAACGAGCCATGGCGGTCCATGGTGCAGGTACAGCGCCATCTTTGCTGCATGTACCCATTCACTGGTACTTGGACGGGGCTCGAATCGACAAAGCGTGGTGCAGGAAGGCCGAGCTTTTGAAGTCGCTCTATGGTGAAGGCCCCAAAACACATGTCAGCCTGAACACTGCTCGGGGTGAAGTCATCGAACAAGACGTACGCAGTAGCTGGCTCACGTAGTCCCCATCCGACACATCCGGCTCCTCGTTGTCATCGTGGAATGGCACAAGTTGGGAAATGGCCTCGAGTTGCACCTGCGTCAAGGGGGCAATACCGCCGAGCTTCTTCTCCAACGTCTCCTGGTGGTCGATCCAGGCCCGGAGACGATCCCAGGGTACGGCGTCCTGGCCCTTGACGTTGAACGCCATGGTCGCAACAGGCTTTGGTTCTGATGTATTTGGTCCACTTCTCGGGTTAATAACTGCTTTACACTGACGCCCCTACATACGTTCCCGGGTCCCTGTGCGCTCCTAATGTGAGCTATCCCCCGATGTGACGGAGCGAGCCTTGGTTCCGATGCGCACGGCACTAGTAGCGAGTCTTGGTGGCTCGCAGCAGGCGAACACGCTTGACTGTAAAGGCAACGGGTCTCTTCACGGATGGACGAGAGAAAACGAAGAATGTGTCGAGATAGGCCTGGTTGACTTCCTTTATGAACAAAGGATGGCAGACGCGTCAATGAAAGCGATTGGAAGGCCGCGGTGGGGCTACGGGCTGCCGCCTGCCACACGTTAATTAATAGCATCGCTCAAGTGCTACCTCTGTCTACTAACTGGTGCGTTTCACCACGAGGGTAATACTTGTAATGCCAGGCCTCTTTTCATTCACTTGGGTTTCACTCAGTCACTGGCACTCGTTGTCCCTTGATGCAACTAGCAGTTCGCAACATGTTACACTCTCTCGGCGAGGCAAACACTGCAGTTCTTCGTGTATGAGGTCATGCTTGGGTATCTTGAATTTCGAATACTGCTGTCATGCCATGTAGTTTACAGCTCTCCCTTTCTCTGCGTATGTGTGTGTGCACTTGTACTGCATGACATGCCATCCGAGTCTCGTTATATGTCCTCTTCGAAAAACCCCCCTTCGTCATCATCATCATCGGACTTGTTGCCTGCCGCCTCGGCTTCGCGCATGAGTCGTCTCCGCTCTCTGCGGTTGAGCTGCGGCTTGGCCTTGTTGTTGTCCTTTCTAGAAGGTACATCAGGTTTTGGCTTGTGATCTTTTGCCTTTCTGTCACTCTTGGTCGTCGTTGTGTTTGCTGGGGGGGTCTCCAGCGATTGACGAGCCAACATTCCCGACCTCCTCTCTCGTATTCTTTTCAAAGCGCCCTCGCCTTGCGCCATAGCCTCTTCAATGACGGGCCACAAAGGTGGTTTCTCTACCTTCAGCGCAGCTTTAGCAGCGGGGGCCTTGCTCGCGACGAGCCCATCTTCGCCATTATTCGCTTTGCCACTGCCGTATAGACTGATGTACGGCTCCACGTGCGGGAAGTAGAGCGTGTACGCCTCGTCGACCTTGGCAACATGGAGCTGGTGACGGAGATCATCGACATCTTCTCCATCCGACGCTTGTTCAATGCTGCGCTGCAACTGCTTGACCATTCGCGATGCTTTCTTCCGTTCTGGATTGGCCAAAGTTAGCAGAGCTTGCACCCCAAGGGCATGCGTGCAATGAGTTTACGTACCAAAGAACCGGACCATGTGATACTTGGCGATCATGGCGCTCCGCTTCCTCTGGAACGCCTTGTCAGCGATGGCTGCCTTGTGCGCGGCCAACTCTCGTTGCAGATCATTGTGGACATTGGCTGGGAGGTCTCCCTGTCGCTGAAGTAGCCGTTCGATGTTACGCGATCGCTTCCTAGCGAACTGAGAAGAGCCTTCCTTGGCTCTACGCTTGCCATGTCTCGGTGGGTTAGGTCTTCTCGTTGCTTCGGACTCTGCCGAGTCGACCTCTGCAAAGCTTCTTTTGACGCCCATGAGTGTGGACTTTGTAAGGAGATTGTTCCAAGATCAGCGAACACGAGCGGATAGAAAGGCCGGACAGTGCAGCTTGCAGGCTCGGACCTCGTCTTGAGCGCTCGGCGATAGAAGGATGGAACGAGAGCAGTGTTGAGCAATCTTCAATTCGGTGGGAACCGGGTCCTCAGAGGCGGTGCCAGCTGCCATCATTGGGCCCCGACTGACCAATCGCAAGCGCCGCCAGGGAGCCCCAGACTAATTCGGTACCACCCCGAACCTGATTGGAGCTTGCTTGTTCAACGACGGTACGATATTCACATGAGATTCGTATCTGAGACGAGTCTTTATACGATATCTGCCACGACCATTCCACGCATTCGGTGCCCATACGGTACGATGGGTCAGATGGTTCCATCATCCAATGGCTCTGGACTCTGGCGCCGCTAAGTTGTCTTCGCCTCTTGAGCTTCGCCGTCATTATCATCCTCTACATTCCATCTTGTTCACATAAGCGTCTACGAAGCTCCTTGGATCTCTTCGAAATCGGATTTTACCTCTTTGATATGGGCTGTTACAAATCCTTGTCACCTTGAGTCATTTCATTCAACACCATGGACCGTCCTGAGCCAGGTCTCGTCAAATGGTCGCCCAACTCATCCGTCGACAGTTTCGTCCACATTGGTCTCCAGAACAGAGTCGTGCAGCTGTATGAACCCATCGGATATGCCAGTAACCGTCGTTTCGACTACTCGAGGCTCAGCAGACACGATGACTTTCCGCCGCTCACCACATATGACTGGTCTCCTGCCGACCCAAGCCTCCTGGCCGTCGGTACGGCTTCCGGTCTTGTCAATCTCCTAAAAATCGATGACAACTCCAATGCCTACGCTGAGATTGGCCTCAAGATGTCTCGCACTTGCCAGGCCGTCGCTTTCAACAGCAATGGGCTTCTGGCCGTTGGTCTAGATCGTGTGCGCATGGATCAAAGCCTGCACGTCTGGGATGTCAGTCGCCTGTCTGCTGAGCAAGCACCCAAGGGAGGCTTTCCACCGTCCCCATCCAGCTTTGTACTCCCGCATATCAAATTAGAGCCTAGTGTGTCTGTATCAAGTATCAAATTCTTCGAAGATAGTCCCAACACCCTTGTCGCTGGCATAAAGGGTCAGGGGGTCAGGATACACGATCTTCGAGGTAAGTGCATGTTTTGTTCTTTCTGCAATCATCTCCGATTCTAACTTGCCTCAAAACAGAATCAAATCCAGCCATCTCTTTTCAGACTAAATGCAACAATAACCTGGCAATTGATTATGCTGATCAAAATTACTTCGCGTCATCTGCCTTGGATCATCCCGGAGTCATGGTCTGGGACAGAAGGGCGTCCTCTCGCCCGGTAGCATCTCATTCGTATAATAGCGCAGTTGACGAGGACGAGCTTCCCTGGGGCGGCGCTTTACGTCTCGATAAGTTCATTGAGACTGATTCCGACCCGTTTCTCACGGAGGGGAAGCATTCTCTCATTCGATCGCTCAGATATTGTCGCGACCATCGAGGGCTCTTGGCAGCTCTCTCGCCTACGGGGCAACTGAAAGTCATGGAGACCAACAAAGAGACTCTTTCTCCCAGTATGACTTCGCAGGAAGGCCCAGAGCTTCTTCAAGCGCAACGTTCTCACGAAATGGATGTCACGTATCGAGACGTGGCACGCAAGAACGACCGAATTGTGTCTTTTGACTGGGTTACGCTGTCGTCCCCTGTGCTACGCCCTAGACTTTTGGTACTACGAGCGAATGGTAGCTTCGACATACTGGAGCAGCCATCGCGCACGTCGGACCATGTATTCAAGCTCGTTCCATGGCAAGCTCCCCACCGGGGACTGGAAGGTGAGATCATTCATTTCCAATGATCGTGAATGCAGCTGACACGTCCCAGAAAAAACGCCATACCACGACCTGATGAAGTTTGAGCCCGAACAAGCCTCTGCAATCCTCGGTCCCGCTGTGGCAGAGCAGGTTCTTACGTCTGTCCCGGTCTTTGGACCCGGTAAAGCCAGCGTAGAGGAGCATGTCCTTGAGGCCCTGCAGAATAGTGGACATCTCTCTGCCAAGATCGAACATGTCAATGTCATGACCACGCCGTTGCCTGCCTCCTTCCATTCTTCAACCACAGTATCCGACAAGCTTCGCATTCTTAAGACGTACGTTCGCGACGAGCCAGAGGCGGCCGACAGTGACATAAAAGAGACGAACAGCGATCTCATCCAAGGCAATGAACCTAACGAAATATCACTGGCATCCAAGAGCTTGCGATCGTGTCGCGAGATACACGAAGTGTTGCTAACAACGCTTTTGTCAGTCAAGGGCTTGCCAAGGGAGGCGCAGAATATTGTAGACCATTCCATGTTGCTACGTGCCAAAGAAAGATACCTTTTCGATGCGGCGACAAACAGGGACGTCCTTTCGGACGACCCTTGGAGGAGGTTTGTCTGGGACTGGGTGGCTGGTGAGTGCCTGTTGCGACTGGTTCGTCTACCCAATACCATGTACTAAGCCCCTGCTATACAGACGCCGAGTATTCAGCCGATGACGGAGGTATGCTATTGGGCAATATGGACCTCAGCTACCTCGGCGTTCACTCGATATGGAACAATGACCTTGGTGAGTACCCGGAAAGCACACAATGCAAAACCCCTTGCATTGACGCTGCTGACAACGATCCAGGCAAGACGCCAAGCACGCGACTGGCTCCCGGGACTACGGTGCCAGACTCTGCTCAGTGGGAACGAGTGATTGGCACATATTGCAAAAAGCACAAATTACCCAAGTACGACGGTGTTCCCACGAAGAAGCCCTTTCACCGCCAGCTTTGCCTCGAGATCTGCGGCTGGGGCGATCCTCAGCGGCACGATCCGAACGGATTGGACCGAGCCACAGACTCGGACAGCGATTATCCCACAGCCGTGCACACCATGGTGGCATCGCGCGCCCTCCTCGGCGGCGACACCAAGCGGGCGATTCAAATCCTCAAGAAAGCCAGCTCGGCGCATCCCGAGCTTCTCTTCGTGTCTTTGGCGCTCCAGCTCGCCGGGCGAGGCAGCCAGCAACTAGCCAAGGAGCAGCTGGAAATCGACGACGCCGTCGCCTCCAAGACGGACCCCTATCTGCGAGCCATATCATCCCTCATCGCCACGGGCGACTGGACAGCCACGGCCAACCAGCGATCCCTCCCGCTCACAGATCGCGTCGTCGTCGCCCTTCGCAACTTTGACGATGCCCAGCTCGGCCGCTGGCTCCAGGAGCAGGTCGCCTTGGCCGTCGACGAGGGCGACGTCGAGGCCATCGTCCTGACCGGCATCTCCGACAGCCTCGTCGACGTCTTCGCCCGCTACGTCGACAAGTTCCACGATGTGCAGACGGCCGCCCTCGTCGTCTCCATCTGCCACCCGCGCTACATGGACGACATCCGCTGCCGGGCATGGCGGAACGCCTACCGCGCTCACCTCCAGCGCCACCGCATGTTCTTCCAGCGCACCAAGTTCGAGGTCGAATCGACGAAGCGCTCCAAGCGCGACGGCGTTCCCACCCTCAAACCGCCCTCGCGCCAGATCGCCCTGCGCTGCGTCTACTGCGACGCCGAGGCCGCCCTGGCCGCCGAGTCTCGCAACTCTCTCGTCGCCACCAGCGTCAGCGCTGGCGTCAGCTGTCCCAACTGCGGCCGTCATCTGCCTCGCTGCGTCGTCTGTCTCGAGGTCGTGGGCGTGCCGCGCTCCGATCGTCCAGAGAATAAGCAGGAAACGCGCATGGCCGGACGGTTTCCCACTTTCTGTCTGCGTTGTGACCATGTGCTGCATTTGGATCATGCAAGACAGTGGTTTGCGCGCCATGTCGAGTGTCCCGTGCCTGAGTGTCGCTGTCGTTGTAACTTCCGGGCCAATCCGGAGCTGAGTTACCGTTGATCAAAGGGATGAAGTGTGGCCTTAATTCCATGTTATTCTCCATATACTGTCCATATTGACCACGATTGTTCTTCAAAAAGTTACTAGGCACTGAACGTAGTGGAGTCGCATTATATTCATTCATCTCTACATTCCGTGCTATGTATCATACGCGTTCCACCTCTTTGTTCCGTCTCCGTCTGCCTCCATGCGCAGACAATCCAACGCCGCTTCCAACTCATAAGGGGGCATGCGATGCTAACAAATGAGCTACGTCTCCACAGTCTTCTGCTGAGGCTCATTTAGACCTCAACAACCCTGTTACAGCCTCGTCGATTAGTCATGAGTAGTAGTTTCCCCTGCGTTTCCAAAGTTCCCAAGATCTAAATTAGCACCTTCTTCTGGGTATCGCGGCCTGCCGGTCTTAAAACATAGCAATATGATATCCTCCGTCTGTCTTACCCCCTTCAAGCTAAACCCATGCCGCCCATGTTCCTCGTATCTGGTTGCGCCTGGTTGAAGTTCAAAAGCTGCGACACCAAGGGTGCTCGAGGACTTGTCCAATGTCGTAGCGCTCAGCAACGTCGCGGTTGAGCATGCGTCTAATGAGATCGATGCTCTCGTCGCTCATTGTGAAAGGCACCCGCAAGTCGTGGTCCATGATCTCGTCGATGCTATAAAATGGGTTCTCTTTGTATATGATGGTGTAGAGGAGAATGCCGAGAGCCCAAACATCTTGCTCTTTGCCACCGTACGGCTTCCCAGCCAGGACCTCTGGAGCAGCGTAATCTAGATGCAAGTTGTGAGTATCGCAAATTGTAGGTGACGATTCTTGAGATGAAACATACCTATCGTGCCCACGAATACGTCGAATGGGCCACTTTTGATGTACGTTGCACTCCCGAAATCGATGAGCTTGATGTTGCCTTCTCCGTCAAGAATGACATTTTCGTCCTTGATGTCGCGGTGGACGACGAGAGCCTTGGTGTGGAGGAAGTGAATCGCCTGCGCGACTTGAACAAAGATGCTCCGGCATTCAACTTCTTCCATGTTTGTCCGCAGCTCAATGTAGTCGAATAGATCCATCCCAGGAAGGCCATGGGGCGCCATTTCGATGTAATAATTTACGTCGTCCTCGAAAAAGCCTTCCATCTCCACTATGTTCTGATGGCGAAATTCCGGTCGTCGCAGATAGTCAAGGACATGAATCTCCAAAGGAACCGTTCCTAGCTTTCGATCCCTGGTCCAGGTATCCACGAGGATTCGCTTCTTTGTGACGTACTTCAGGACCACCTTTTTGCCTGACTGCCGATGGCGCGCCAGCTTGACCTGCCCATAGGCTCCCTGACCCATGTCTTCCAATATTGTATAGTCATTGATCGAAGCTTTGCGAGCTGGTTGCTGAGTCTTGGTATTCGCAGGGCTATCCATCTTCTTCGAATTTAGCCGAGGCTGTCCAGTGATTTTGGCGGCTGCGTTCAATGCAGCATCTTTCAGCTGTCTCGATATCGTGTGTTTGTGCGTGCTGGTTTGCCCTTTGCGGTCCTTCCTTGGGTCTTCGCTGTCAGACACCATCTCCAAGGGTGTGTGGACGGGAGATGGCTGGCCCGGCGATGGTTGGTGTAGCGGTGTTGTCGTGCCTGAGCTTCCGGGAGAGTCTACATTCAGGTGTGAGTGGGCGTGCAGGTGTCGCGAATACGTAATCCACAGCGCAAACATCATCTCTTTACGAGGAATCTCGAAGCATCCGTCCTGACTTTCGGTCTCCTCATCGCTACCTTCCATGACTGTTTCCTCGGCGATACTGGTCTGCTTCTCGCTCTCGACAACCCGCATCTGAACGTCGATCTGCAGATCTGAACCATCGCGGTGCTTTGCAGGAAGTCCGTCTGGCTGTAAGAAAAGAGCTGCTGCATCAGGACGGTGTTCTCGAAGAGCCAAAAATGCCGAAGCCCTTCGAAATCGCTGCTCGGGAACGACCATCCCATCGAGCATCTGAAGCCCATCTTCCTGTGTCAGGATATGAACTATCCTGTCGAAGTCGGGAATGAGAGCATTGATTGATATCCCGTCGGGCTTTTCATGTCCGAACAAGGCACCGCAGAAGACCGAGTTGGAGCTTCGAATTTTGTAGTCTGCAGGGTCAACAACTATGATGCCAGCCATGTGTGGGAACGTGGAAACCCGCAGTTCGACTTGGCCAAGCACCTGTTCAACCGTGCAGGGGATGCTGACTCGACGAGGGTTGGGACAAGTGAAGTATTTGCGTCTCGCGATCTGGGCGAAATCGATTTCCCCTACGTTTGGATCGATGCCCTGTCGAGGGATTCTAGGGATCAGAGCCGCTATATCGATTCCAGAGCGAGACGCTTTGGCACCCCAAATTGCTTCTGATGATCCCGTCACCCCTTTGACCACGCCCTCCTCATCCAGGACTACATGTGCGACATCCTCGTGGATCTCTTCAAGGACCCATATCAGGCCAACCCGCTTCTCCTTCACCCAAAGGCTGGCGGAACCGGTGGCGCCATTACGCTTCTGGATTGGAACAACGTCACCACAAAGGAGAACTCCTCGAGACAAGTTGCTACGGTGCTGGCCGCTGCCACGAGCTTTGGGCGGGCTGGGGTCACCGCTATGGACCGTCTGGGCGCGTCGCTGGCTGTAACGAGGCGGTTGCGTTCTCGAATTGGGCTTGCTGAGAAGGTGTGCGGTGATGCCAGAGCGTCCACCTAGAAGAGTGAAAGTGGCCGACCCAGCCGAATCTGCCTGCTTCCCGTTCTCGGTTGCATCGTCTGTCGGATTGTCGTCGGTGCGAAGTAGCTTTCGCTCCAGCCACGCGCGTCTCTCCTCTTGAACTACTTCCAGTATTCCCATCTTGCGAACTTCTGCATTTGTGACACCAAAAACAAGGCATGCGAGATCATTAGCGGCCATGATGGTCCAAGGCGGTCTGGCCTCTGTGGTGAATATGGCTTGGGCAGCCGGAACCCAACGGTGCGTGTGGCCATGTACAGGTGGTCCCCGGACATTAGACAGACTCGTTGGTGCATGTGACAGAGAGGGAGAATGGATAGGCTCTTGATAAAGCTGCTGTCCCGCCAAGAACGGCTGAGACATGGTGTCAGTCAGCCTGTCTTGTAGAGCGATTCCCAACGTGTCGGTCATGGTTCGCTTCAAGCTTGTTGGCCTTAATGGATGAAGGGGCTTCATGCTGTTTCCATCCGTTCCAGAGTCGGCACCAAGTAAGTCAGAAGATCGCTGTGAGCCTCCTATCCCAGTTACCGCAGCAAGGCTCTGTGAAGGTAACATATCGGGAGAATCGCCTCTGGTTTGCGGGGAAGCCGCAGGCTTGCTTCGCATTGCTGCTTGATCATCCGTTGTAGACATTGCTGAGCGAGGGGCTGTGGGCGTGAAGTCCTTCTCAAACACGTTTTGGCCTGTCGTCTGGGCAGGGCCGGTCAGAGGTAAAGAGGCTACTGATGGATCGGGGTTAGGCAAGTTTCCAGCGCCTATTAGCTGGGCGCGAGCGAGTAATTCCAGCATCGTCTGTGATTCCACATCACCCGTGGCGCGAGCCTGAGCACTGGCCAAACCTGCCTGTGCCGAAGTCATAGGCCAGCCCCCATGGTCTTTCATGAAGTCCATCGAGCGCTTCAGGACGCTCTGGCGGTTATGCAAGAACTCTTCTGACTGATGGGCAAAAGAGAAGGAATGAAGCGACTCGGAGGGGAAGCGGGAGAGGTCTTCTGAGAAGGTCGGTGACGCAGGACCAGCAGAGTGCTGTAGGCTCCCTGTGCTCGCAAACATGCCCGTCACGGATGCGGACCGAGATAGGGCGACGACAGATGGACTTCTCGAGGACGCAGCAGAGTTTGGCATGGTTGGGTTGCGGGAAGGCGGGTGTTGCTGGCGTATACGACGCAGCCCGGAAAGACCGGAGCCATGCTCATGATCCGTCATCTGAGGACATCTGCAAATCCAGTTAAAACTTGCTCAGGGCATCTCGACATTTGGAGAGCATGCCGAGGATAGGGAAGGGGTGCGGAGGCTCACCGTGAAACGGTGTCAAAATCCGTGGCGGAGGTAGACTGCAATTCGAGGGAAAATCTATATCGACTTCTGTCCGTTCTCGCATCTGCTGAAGGTGCCAATGCTCCCGAGCTCCGATTCTTCGGAAGCGACAGCGGCGGGGTGCCTGTCTCGCGACCTCGTTCATTTTCTGTCGTGGTACCGTCGGTGCCTGTAAAAGTTCAGCACATGGACATGTGGCCCCAGGCAGGATTGAAAGTTGACAGACGTTGTTCCTTGTGGCCGTCATGCATCTGCTGCATCCTAGAGAGCAGCAAAAGAACAGCTTGAAAGCCTTCAAGGGTCTCTCAAAGACTGAAGACTTGCAAGCCGCCGGGCAGAAGTTCAGAGAAATAGCAGCGTGCTGGTAGGCCTCGAAAGAAGTCAGGAACGATGGCGGGATCGCAGCGGGGCTTGCTTCGTCGATAAAATCGATACGCTGTAACAATGGTATGCTCGATTCTGATTCCAAACGGCGGTGCGAGGATCGCTTCTCATAAAAACGCAATGTCGACGACCCGTGGATACCGGCAAGCAGAGGTCGTAAAATACTGAGGTTCACGCTGGCGTCGCCAAGCTGCTGGCGGAGAGTCGACCTAAAAGGTCAGGCAGAGGGAAGATAGCTAGGTACATTTTGATGCAAGGCGCGACAGGTACCCTGACCAACGATAAACGGTGCGAGGTACATGTTCGCCGTCGGCAACAGGTAGCTGGGTAGCGCATTCTAGGGGCCAGTATAGCACCACCCCGGGACGGCATTTGGTTGTCCTTCCTTCCTCACCTATGACTCTGTGAGCCTGTGACAAGCAAGGGCCATCCGGCTTTACCACTTTTCCACTGCTACATCCATTAAGAGTAATACTGGTAGGTATGTGAAGCGTTGACAGCACCACTGATAGCACTACTCTTTTTAGGTAGGCATTACTACCTACCGGCCATTGGAGTATTGCTGCCGAGCTGTTACTCGTGGTATTGGTTCATACCTACCATGTGCTGCCTCGAGCAGAATATTCGCTCGTGGTAGAGGCAGCGAGCACAATATAACGCTACAAATACTTGTAATAACGAGCGAGTCTAATCAATTACTTGGTACTGGTCAGCACTTATAGGTGCCATAGGTAAGTGATAACACCGGCAGTGGTCCTACTCTAGGCACGAGCTAATGCCCGAATTGCCGACCACGTCAACACCTCAAAGCCGCAACACGCTAAGCACGTGCGTCGGCCCACGACTTGTACTCCGTAGAGACGATGAAGATGTTTTGCCCTCCGCAATTATTCGGCGAAATTTGAAGAACATGAGGTGGAAGGTT
Organism: Torrubiellomyces zombiae; assembly: GCA_018831705.1. NCBI lineage: Eukaryota > Fungi > Ascomycota > Sordariomycetes > Hypocreales > Ophiocordycipitaceae > Torrubiellomyces > Torrubiellomyces zombiae. The sequence continues at coordinate 40,939 of JADHZA010000192.1, forward strand.
TTTGTTCTTCGCATGTGACGACCCAGAATAAGGCTCAATTACACGCATCTCGAATATCCTTGTGATTATTTTTGCTCGACTAGGATTCCATCTGTAGACTTATTTCGAGAGCATGCTGCTACCCTATAGGCCAGAGTGGTTCCAAACTCCTTCACGTCAATCGCTGAGCTTGGAGCGAGACGGTTGGCTGGGGCAGCTTCGGCGAGATTGTTGACATAGGGTTTTCGTGTCGAGCCTGTTCCAGC
>JADHZA010000193.1:0-41160 GCA_018831705.1 Torrubiellomyces zombiae
CGCAACCTTGAACTAGTCCATGTGGCCGGAGGCGGGGTATCGCCTCTCCCTTGTTTGATGATCCTGTTGTTGAGTCGGCCAAAGCAGCCGGCAGCTTGACTTTTATTGATCGTACACAACTGCATATATAAATAGTTTAAATAAAAACTAGCTTATAAAAATAAAAAGCTTAAGTTAATAAAGAAGCTAATATATAGTATAATTTATATAATAATAACCTCTTTTAACTATATATATATAAGCTATAGCTAGGAATATATAGATAGCTTTAAATAGTATAGATAGTTTTAAATATAGCCCTAAGGGATAATAAAGTATATAAGCTATAAGGTTAATTAATATAGGGAAGGCTTTTATATAAAAATTACGGTATCGGCCCTTTGCTATAATCTAGCCACATAGTCCCTACAACGGTAGGCTCTCTAGTCAAAGGAGTAGGCTTTCCAGCCAGCCCGTTCTTAAATAGACGGGGGGTTTCCATTGAAATTTCCAGAAACGCAGTGGAGCTCAGCTAGTGCTGTGCCTGCATCCGTGCTGGGGTCATAGCCTGCCATTGCTAGGGCCTGCAGACCCTTAATCAAGTTGTTCCTTAGGGACTGTTTTGGAAGTACATGCTCATGTGAGCACTATGTGCAAGTATACTCTCGGCCACAACCTACATACTCGGACCCTGTAAGCTTGACAGGCGGAGGCTGACAGGAGCGTGAAACGTTGCGCAGTCATGGCATGTCCATGGCGGAACTCTAGCGATTGCTTGCAAGGTACGCATCTTCTGTCGCTCCGTGGCTGGTGTGCTGCTCATGCCTGTACTTATACACTTGCTGAAGCACAGAGGAGCATGTCGTAGGGCGTAGGACTCCTTCGGCCGGGTAATGACAAGAAGGATCAATACAAGCGTGCTAAGATCACCCGAGGTAAAATCCTTCAACCGAGTTGGTAGATGCGGCACGTGGGGATCAAGGAGAGCTACCTACTAGTAGTAATTACTGGCAGGAGTATTAATACTCCGTACTACGAGTACCTAAGGTACGGACCAAGTATGCCTCCGAAAGACACCAACACTTCTACAAACAAAATCAGATGAACCCTCATCCCCACTGATCATCCAACCCATGTCCACCTTCCCCTGACCCTGTCCTTGATAATGGGCAAAGTCTCCGCTGCACGATTGGTCTTGTCACGGTCTGGGACAGGAGAAATGCAACTCATGGCCAAACCGAAACACACGCGGGCCATCAAGCTCCCCACCATCGCACATGGACCCGAAACTGATGGAACCGCAACGGTGGCATTCGCGAGAAGAGGAATTCTAGCCCCCCGGACTTTACTTGCTCGCGTCATCTACTTGTATGTACGTGCTGGATCAGCGAGCACACACGAGCAGTAAGCCTCCACAGCTATCTGTTTCGCCTTCCACGCTCACTCATGGCAGCAGCAACGCCATGGACTGCGGACACGACCACGTCATGGTCAATGAAGCCATCTGATCCTGCTTTTCGGCCTGCCATCCGTGTGGATCCCACCCGTCAAAAGGGGAACGTTGGGACTAGCCACGCTCGCTTGTTCCGAGGTCACCTGGGAATCTTGGTGATCAGCTCAATGCTACCATCTATTCCCTGGAACCCCTGGTGCTTTGCAAATGCAGAGATGCGCCCGAATGCCCTGGCTTTTCCGGAGACCCTTGCTGAAAGCTGGAATGCGCGGCCACATGAGGAGACTGAGCCAAGTTCCTCGTTCTTGTATATAATAAGAACAGGAGCCGCTACCTCTCCTTGACGCCGCTGGAGGAGCTGTCTTGTGCGAATCGATAATAATAATCTGGATCAAGACTCACAGTGTGCTGCGCACATCATGATTCGACCGACCTTCGTTCAGGTGACCGTCACCCTCCTGTGGGCGGTCACGCTCGCCCAAGCCTATGTCCCTATTCCTATGCATGCTGGTCATCGTTTCAGAAAGGGACACAGATATCCACCAGGAAAATATCATGTTCTTCCCGTCAACGGCACGTTGCCGCCATTGCGAGACTCTTATAAGAAACACCACGTCGAGGAGACTCATGTGTCGGAAGACTCCACGCCAACCGTTTCTATTCAGTCGGGCCCTCCTCCTGCCATCTCTGGGGCATTCGACATGAGAAAAGCCCGGGAGCAGAATCAGCACCGTTGCTATGCGTACAAGGATCTCCGCGAGATGCAAAAGGGCGTCATGCAGTGCCTGCCTATTTGTCATAATGAGCTCGTCGACGCCGCCAAGAAGGACCAGACGGCCAACTATGGCTGTGTTGGCGAGAGGACCGACATCAACAAGAACATCAATTGGCAGAAGGAGCCTGGCACCGGCTTGGAATACATTCCAGGAAAGTGTGTCTGCAATAATCCACTTGTCAACTGGATTGCCAAGAACGTCATCGACGCCTTGCCCATGATTGCTCAGGTTGGTCGCTTGTTCTACATTGAATGCAGAATGGACACTCAGCTGACAACGTCTCCTTGCAGCTGGGTTGCTACTTGATCATGAAGTCCATTCAGACTCTGGTGAATGTGGCGAGCAACATCGTGAGCGCCGTCCCCGGTCTCAACGTCCCAGGTTGGGCGTTGAAAGCTTTCAGTACGTTGTCCCTTTGTCTCCCTTTGCCATCGATCAAGTATAATCGCAGACTGACAATGAATGACAGAGCTTTACGATGAAACTGTCAGTGTCGTCAACTATGCCTTCCAAGACCCCAACCAAGCCGAGGACGCCTTCACCCGATGGATCATGTCTCCCTGCGGCGGAGACCAGTACGTGCCAGAGGGCCTCAAGAAGGTCTACGACGCTTTGAATGACCCGTTCCGAGAGAAGAAGGGCAAGGGCAAGCCCAAGCCGCCGAGCAACTCTGGCTTCAAAAAGGGCAGCGGATCCAAGTCGGATCTGAGCAAGATTGGTCCTGCTCGCAAAGCGGCGTCGGGCAGCAAGAAAAGCACCACAAAGAAGAGTAGCAGCACCAAGAAGAGCAAAAGCAGCCGCCATGGCAAGAGCAAGGTCAAAGAGGTGGAGGAGGTTTAGCTTTGGAAAGTTTCGAGTCGAGTCGGATGATCTTTCTCATGTCTGCCGCTCTCTTTATTCCTTCATTATCCTATTTCCTTTGAGAAGCACTCCGTATGGCTTTTCCTGTACATAATCGGTTTCAGGGATGGAGGACAGGTGGTGTCCAGATGGACACCGCTGGGGCCGAGTCTCGGCTTTGTTTTATGTTGTACAGTTTGTGTTTTTCGTCCATACCCCCTGGTCGATCTTTTCCTGTACATACCCTGTCGAGCGATGACGCTGGCCGTTGGACGCGGCAGACCGGTACTTGGAGTAAATATAAACGGAACCCTCCGCAATGAGGCTAAACTACTTGTTTTCTTTAACCTTGACTCTATTAAGTTTAAGGTCTTTGACCAACCCCTTGGCTTCCTTAGGTAACTTAGGGTTGGTAGCCCCGATAATAGCACCTAAAGCATCCAACGCCTTGTGCGCCCTCTCTGCACTAACAAGACCATCCTCCTTGGCTTTCCTAATTATCTCCCTAGTAGCGTTGCTACTGAGGGCCTGTTTTCTGCCTATTGTGTCTTTGTATGTATGAATCGGGCTATCATCTTGGTCAGCAACGAGGGTCTCGTAGACCTTCGACTTGTGTTCTTACCTGGCAGGTAAAGTCTGTGGTCCTCGCGCAGTGTTACGGGCAAGAGCTGACTAGGCAGCTATGCGGCCACGGAAGGTCTGTTGACCGAAGTGGTCTGCCGGGTCGGGTGCGAGGCCTTGCGTGTGTGTGAGGCAGTGGAGGCTCGTACGGCTGCGGAGGGTCTGCCGGGTCGGGTACGAGGTCTTGCGTGTGTATGAGTTTTGCAGGCTCGACTCTTAGGTCGGGCTATGTTTGCGAGAAGATGCAGGACGAAGTTTTCCTCCGTCTTGTACGTGGGCTCTAGGGGCTCTTATAGTTGGGCTGCAAAGCCTGTCTACCTGTGTAAATAAACTTTTTAAGTTATTTCTTAAGAGTTTGACTAGAGAGGTGCGCAACCAAGTTGGTGATGAAGGTTTCTAACTATAGTCGCGACCTCTCGGTCTACACGCTTGTGTTGTTGTTGCGCGCGCGTCAACCACGCTAGAGTAGCGTAACCTTGACCTAGTCCATGTGGCCGGAGGCGGGGTATCGCCTCTCCCTTGTTTGATGATCCTGTTGTTGAGTCGGCCAAAGCAGCCGGCGGCCTGACTTCTATTTATCCTACACAACTGTATAAACGGAACATGCAGCCACCGACAGTGCCCTTCTTTGACTTGCGATGTGTCTCACAGGGGATCAGTGAAACAAGTTTTCATTAGACCTTCACAAAGTATTACAACCAAATTTCCAGCCAGAAGCATAAAACATACTGCTGGTTATCTATCCCCTGAGTGTCAATGAGTTGTTGCCCGGGCAGAAAGGCCCTGTATTTCCTACGCGTTGTACGTAACGGTGGCGGGGGAAAACATTTAGAAACAAATACCGCCAAGTTTCTCAGGGAAACCAGACGACAAGAAAACCCAAGAGGTTCGGTCGGGCCCCTATTTCCGGAGACATGATCAGGAGATTGGAAAAAAAAGGAGGCAAAAAGATGGACGATCGGGGAATCGAACCCCGGACCGCTCCCAACCTTAGATGCAAGAACACTGTGATAGTGATGCTAAGGGAGAATTATACCACTAAACCAATCGCCCCACAGATGTTGGTGCTGGGTGGACAACTGAGGATTATAGAGGCACAACGGCAACAATGCCTTCTTTTCTACTTCAGAACCGAGCGTATTCATACTGCTGCTTCATTAAACCATTAGGAGAGTACTGAAAGAGGCCCAATTACTGTGTTGAGTATTGTCAAGCTGCCTTGGCTTCGGCTGGCACAGGTTGGCGCGGCGGAGCATGTTTCCGAACACCAGGCGGCTCGACTCCGGATTTGACACTTACACCTCGTTCCGACTTCTTTTAGTGATAGATCCTTCCAGCTGTTTGTTCAATAAAAAATAGCCAGCCTCTTCATGCTGGTTATAATTTCATCAGAGGAGCATACTCTTGGCTCTCAGGTGAGTGTTCCGGCTACAAGTGCCATCGCACCACCGTAGAGTCCAACAAGAAGTATCAGGTGGTTCACTTCCAGCAAACGCGGGTCTATTTGCTGCACGATGTTCGTCTGTGTCGAGGATACTCCGACGCAGAAGCCGACTAGTGCGACAACTACCATCCGTCCCACGAAACCGGGGATGACGGTGAATGTCAGGATAGGAACAAAGAGTGCGCCAAGCATGACTGCTGTGAGCTGCAAAAAAGCATCGTGGTCTTTCTTTTCTGCTCGTTTGGGAGCAATGGCTCGGCGAGTTGAAGCGTAGCTGCCAGCCTCGGAGGGAGCTGTCATATCTTCTGGCGCGCGAGGCAGCGACATGGGTCCGCGATCGTAGTCGAAATGGTGCGGTGCTCCGGGGGCCTGAAACAGTGATAGCGATATCAAGTCGTCCTCTGAGTCCAAGAATTTGGTCTCATTTTCTACAATTGGCCGGGCGTGGGCCAAGTATGTTCTGTAAGCTTGAATCTCATGTACCTCGGGCGATGGAATGTCCTGCACTTTGCGAAAAGATGCTACGACCTGGTCTTGGACACGTCAGTACACGTGAAAATGTGGACGATGATGACTGACTGTATTGACTGAGCTTGTAGCCGATGTGGCCAAGGACTTCCGTCTTTTGCTCTGAGAGACTGCCCGAGGCCCAGCGATCTTGTCGTCGAGATGCCGGCGCAGTACCACCTTGATAAGTTCGCTCCACGGTGTCTCTCATGTCAAGCACAGCCAGCTGTGCTTCGAGATCGACAATCTCATCCTGTATATGCAAAAGGAGACGATGATTGAGTCCCTCGAACCGTCGGTATATGGGGGTGATCGGAGGCCCCCCGAGAACCCCGGCGAATTTGGCCGCGAGGAGCTGATAACCGCTCGGGGGTGGCCTGGGAGCTACTGCCTGTGCATCGCCCTCGTAAGAATGCATATAGTAAGTCGTGCCGACGGCATGCAAGGGACTATGTGGTGGTCCGGTACGTGATGACTTGCCGCCAGGGGAGAAATGCGTGGGCTGTTGTTCGTGCTCGGGGGTATATCCGGTAAAAGCGCTTGCGTGTCTCGAGTCCTGAGGCGAAACATAGGTCGCATTGCTCTTGAAATTTTGATAGCTGAGAGGAGACGCAAACATAGGGTCGTGTGGAGCAGACCTAGTGTTTGGAAATGGACAAATCTGTGGTGACTTTGGAGACAATCCAGGACCTGCCTCTCTCCAGTTGCTGGTTGCTACATGTGAAACTTCATTGGAAGGGCTCTGCACAAGAAAGTCGAGGGCGGTGGGTCTGTGCTGCGTTGATCTTGGTCCTCGTCGATATGATGGCGGGCTGGAGGAGTCTTGTGTAGACGCTGTAGAGCTACTCATTGCTGCATGCGGTAACGGGCTGTCCGGCGCCCTATTGCCATCTGACTTGCCAGGCATCTCAGGTGTATCAAGAGCCTGTTGAGCCGGGAACGCTGTTGTGCTGGCAGGTGATGGAGGCGTGCCCGCTTGATAATGCGATGTATGCTCACTTTCTGCATCAGGACAATCTTCCACCGTCGCAAGAAGAGCAGTTCGGTCCACGATGGGGGGAGCATGTCGAGGTGCTGCAAGCTGCGGAGATTCGGGCGGGACGCATGGGTCGCCAGCTTGATGGGCATTCTTCTCATCATCACTGCTCCCGACTGGCCCTCCCATTGATCCGGATTCCAGCGTTGTAGTCATCGCCGCTGACTGCGGAGATTGCTCTGACATATCCAAGCGACACGTGTTGATATGGTACAGCTTTGCTCGGCCGCTAATTCGGTTGGGTCGCGAAATGACTTTTCCTACTTCCTCTGTAGAAATTGCGAGTCCTCGCGCAAGGGGATTGGTGCATCCTCCGCCTTCGAATCGGAAACCGTGAATTGTCCAGTGGACTGGGATCGCTTCACTGGAGCGTCATGCTTGCTAACCAGGATTTTGTTGCTCCAATCACGACTGCAACTGCTTCTGGAATGCAACGCAAACGTTGACTGATGGCAATACGGTGACAACTTTCACTGCTTCAGGAATCAGCCGACAGTAGGAGCAGAAGCGAGTGGCAACCCGGCTTTTCTCACAAATGCTGTGAAAAACAGAGGGCTGGACCTAAAGGGAGGGCAAGAAGACTGAAGTCAAGCGGTGGAATTTCAGCGCAGCTGACAGAAAGACGTACGTCGGGATAAATGTTGGGGGAGAATGCAGCCATTGTGTTGATTTGGCTGAGCAGCCGTGATATGTCATAGCTGCTGGCCAATGAATTGAACGAGAGCAACGTGTGTCGGCGCACTGGCGGACTCGGAGCCATGAGACACAGCAGTAGGATGCATACAGTATGACATGCTGGAGAGTATCAGCTCAACACCACCAGCAACGTTGAATGTCATGATTGGCTGGGTCGAGGATGAATCGAGAGGGGGGATGAGTCCTTGGTCTGCAGAGTCGCACGTGTTAATACGCCTCTTTCTTAGTCTGGCAGAGTCGGGCTGATGGGAGGGGGGATTCGCATGAACACGAAGCACAGATTTGATGCCCAACGTGAGTGACCGGTATATTAATAGAGATGAATGAAGAAACGAGAATGGGCTCCTTTCGAGGCCCCCAATACACTCATACCTATCGACGCGCACATTGCGTCACTGATCTACGGAGTATGGAGCACATATTACTTGTAGTACAGTCCCAGTAATCACTCCCTACAGACGGGACGGATGGGGCTGAACTGGCGACTGCTGGGGCCTAATTGCGGGGAGTGGGCCGCGGGCTTTTTGACGGACCGATACCGACCTGCTACCCTGCCGTCTACACCAGACCCTTTCAACAATCTGGTCTATCACAGCTCTCAGAAGCTTGTTCACCTGCGTAACTCGAACGGGAAGTACGCGTCAACGACCTGCCCCTAACCTTGGCAGGATTCATTCCAATGCTGGGAATGAATCGTCCATCACTTGCAGAGCTAAGGTCCTATCTGCTCCGAGGGCGGCTTGCAGCTGGCGGGTGCCTACGCAACTACCGCAACCTCGTTCTCACCCACACCCGACTTTTCCACTCAACCAAGCATCAGCCAGCACCTCTTGAGCATGCTCTGTCTTCTTCATCGAAGGCGACGGGCCCTTTCCGGAAGAGGCTGAAGGACGAGGCAAAGCTAGCTAAGAAGCAGGGGTTAGTCGATAAAAAGGGTCAACTTCAGACCGTTGCGGGCTGGGAATCGACCATTGGCATTGAGATCCATGCCCAGCTCAACACCACCCGCAAACTCTTCTCGTCAGCTACCACGTCATTCAATGATGATCCCAACAGCCATGTCACGCCGTTCGACCTTTCTGTGCCGGGGAGCCACCCCCTTTTGCAAAGAGACGTATTGGTCCCTGCCCTCCGTGCCGCCCTATCACTTGGCTGTCAGATCCAGCCCGTGAGTCGATTCGACAGAAAGCATTACTTCTGGTGGGACCAGCCCGCTGGATACCAAATTACTCAATACTATGAACCATTGGCAAAGAATGGACGCATGACCCTGCATGCCAGAGATGGCATTGCCGCCGAGGACGGGGAAAGCGTGACCATCAGGATCAAACAGATCCAACTTGAGCAGGATACGGCCAAAACTCTTGCACAGATGGACAGCACGCACTGGCTGGATTTCAATCGGGTGGGCGTGCCCTTGATCGAGATCATCACGGAGCCCGACCTTCACCACCCCCGGACAGCTGCCGTTTTCGTGCGCAAGATGCAGCTCCTCCTTAATACAGTTGACGCCTGTGTCAACGGCATGGAATCAGGTGGATTGAGGGCTGATGTGAATGTGTCTGTACGCAGGCAGGATGATACGAGGCGAACACTCGGTACAAGGACCGAGATCAAGAACTTGAGCACTGTTAAAGCTGTCGAGGATGCCATCATAGCCGAGCGTGACCGACAGATTCTAGAGCTCGAGTCTGGGGGTGTTGTGGTCGGCGAGACACGTGGTTGGAACCTGGACTCGAAGGTGACTCATCGACTACGTGGCAAAGAAGGAGAGGTTGATTATCGATATATGCCGGACGCCGATATTGCGCCTTTGATAATCGGGAACGACCTCGTTGACCATCTGAGAAGCTCGCTGGCCGTGTTACCAGATGCCGAACTGGATAGCCTGATATGCGACCACGGACTAACGGCCAAGGATGCCTTGTCGCTCATCACCCTCGAGAATGGAGCCCGAGTCCAATACTTTTATAAAGTTCTCTATAATGTTGAAGAGATGCTCAAAACGGAGTCGACAAGCCCTCAGGCGTCTCCCGATACAAGCGGCAACACCAAAGACCTGGCTGTGCTCGTCGGCAATTGGGTCATTCATGAACTGGGGCGCCTGACGACATACAAGGCAGGGCCATTGGCTTCAGGCGAGCTCACCTTTACCCCTGATGGCGAGTGCAACCAAATATCGGATGCCGAGCTATCGGTACTTCTTTTCCACCTCCACCGCAAACGCATCACGGGGAAAGTAGCTAAAGAATTGCTCTTGGCACTTTATCTCGGTGAGCTTGACAGCGGGGTGACGAGCGCCATTACTTCAAACGACCTGTGGTTCAAGGAAATTTCAGCCAGCGAGTACGAGCTCTTGGCGAAGCAGGCAATTGACGGGGAAGAGAAGGTTTTGAGGGAAGTGACATCTTCAGAAAGGGTTCCACAAGGCAAGCTTATGTTTTTGGTCGGCAAGATGATGCGCTTGGGTCCAACGGAGAGGATTGACCCTCCGACGGCGCATAGTGCCATGGAACGTCTTGTTGAGAGTTTGCGAAATCCTTCATAGACATCAACAAAAGAGAGAATGCCTCACGGCAGACCATTGACGATAATTCAAGTAAATCATGACCATAGGTGCTGCACCAGTAAAAGTATGTAGCCGGTCTTGCTGGCACCGGTTGCCGGAGGCGGGGCAGAATTTTTGGAGGTGGTGGGGGGGATAAGTTCGGACGAGGTCGTGACTCAAAACTGTATCAAAAGTGAGCTACGCAACCCTTCATCAACCACGGCAAGATCAACTTCTACGCCAGCAAACTCGTCCATGGCGATCCAGGCAGAGTCTCCCCCGGGAGATCTTCCCACACATATCCTGCATGCTCTCAACAAAGACTCCCCTCTCCTCTCCTCCGATGCCTTCCCTACCTCTTCTTTCGCCGAGATCAAGGCCGCCCTCGACCGTTTGGCCTCGCGCGACATGGTTCGCTATGACACGATAGAGCGCGAAGAAGCCTTGTTGGAACCGGAGGGGGAGCAGATCGCCGAAAATGGCAGCCACGAAGCCCGCGTGTTCGAGGCGCTCCGTGCTGCCGTGGAGGGTCTGACCATTCAGGAGCTGGAAAAGACAATCGGCGACAAGAACGTTGTCAAGATTGGCCAGGGACGAGCATTCAGGGAGAAGTGGATATCAAAGACATCAGGTTAGTGGTTCTCGTGTCAAGAGAGACGTGTAGTTGGAAGACCGGGCTAATGGCGACATCCAAGATGGACGACTCAAGGCCGCGGTGAGTCGTTTACACCTCTGGCAGAACCTGTCCCATACGAACCCTACTCTTGATCAAAATAGACACACGAACTCATCACAGTATAGGCCGAATCGATTGAGGACTCTACCAAAGAGCAAATGCAGGTCATCAAGTCGACGAAGTCATACCCCAACGCGAAAATGCTCGCCGATTTGAAAAAGCGAAAGCTGGTGCGAACGCAAAAGATCATCACCTTCAAAATACACAAAGCTGGAAAATTCGCTCTCAAGATACCCGAAGAGGCGACCGACCTGACGGCAGACATGATCGCCAGCGGGTCTTGGAAGACGGCGACATTCAAGCCCTACAACTTTAAGGCCCTGGGTGCCGATCAGCAGCCGGGCGCCTTGCATCCTCTGAATAAGGTTCGAGCCGAGCTGAGACAAATCTTTTTCGAGATGGGATTCCAAGAAATGGCCACGGACAAGTACGACACACGACTGGGGCGATTTTTTTCCCGGGACACAGATCTGACAATGGCTTGCTAGGTTCGTCGAATCGGGGTTCTGGAACTTTGATGCACTGTTCGTTCCTCAGCAACACCCTGCTCGCGATTTACAAGATACGGTACGTTTTGGAGACCGATATTTCCTTGCTCCAGCCGTGGCCGTCGATCCTACAGACGACACCATAGTCGATCATACTTATTCATGGTACCCATGTTGTGGCGTCGATGCTGACCAGAGGGTGTGTCGTATAGTTCTACGTTTCCGACCCTAAAGAAGCCGATTTCCCAAGAGCAGATTCTCCCGATGATAAAGCGAACTACGAAACTTATTTCGAGAACGTCAAAGACGTCCATCAGGTCCGTGCGGACATTTCACATTTGGTCAAAATATCTCGCAACAGGTATTCTAACCTAGGACGTGAGGTATAGGACGGCAAATTCGGCTCGATCGGTTACAGATACCCCTGGGCACCCGATCAAGCCAAGAAACTTGTTCTCCGAACGCATACAACGTCGATCAGCGCCAACATGCTCTACAAACTCGCTTCACAGAAGGGACCTGATGGTCGTCCTCCACCGGCTCGATACTTTTCCATTGACCGCGTATTCCGAAACGAGACAGTTGACGCGACACATCTGGCCGAGTTCCATCAAGTCGAGGGTGTCATTGCTGATTACAACCTGACGTTGGGTGGTCTCATGGAAGTGAGAAACACCTTTGCGAACTGCCTTCCTGAACACAGCCCGGCGGCTGACAATGCGTGTAGTTTATGGATATTTTCTTCGGCAAGATGGGCATCACTGATCTCAAGTACAAGCCGGCATATAATCCCTGTGAGTACTTGTGCTCCGCTGCCATGCCATCATTCTCCATCGAACAGATGCTGTGAAAGAAGCTTTGGAGCATTTTGGCTTTGTTACTTGATAGGGGCTAACTGCGGAATAGATACGGAGCCGAGCCTGGAAATTTTCTCTTATCGTGAGTCGAATCGGCTTGGCATGTTCAGCTTTGGATATCTAACGTGGCAATAGACAAGGGACTTGGGAAACTGGTTGAGATCGGAAACAGTGGCATGTTCCGTTCCGAAATGCTAGAGTCCATGGGTCTACCGTAAGTCATTTGCCTGGGGACTGTTGAGCTTTGTGAGAATATCCGGGTCCGCTGACAGTCGCAATAGGAAGGACATGCGTGTGTTTGGCTGGGGTCTGTCGCTGGAGCGCCCGACAATGATCAAATATGGCATATCGAATATTCGAGAACTCTTGGGCCACAAGGTGGACTTGAATTTCATGCGGAACAGCCCAGCTGTGCGGTTAGACAAGGCATGAGAAAAAGCAGGTACAGGTGCTCCGTAGAAGACGATAAGATGGAGTGCTTGTGAGGTCTCCTCAATGGGTATAACAATCGTAATCCGGCTGGCGCAAATTCAGCGGTCAGCACAATGAAGATGTCACTTGCTTTCAACCGTGTTCTTGGTACCCGGTTTTCAGGATCCTGTGTTTACTTTGCCATTCAATCAGGCTTGATCTCCTGGTGCGTCGATTTCATGCTCGCCGGCGGGAACTGAAAGGGTACGCTCTCTCGATCCTTCAAAAAGGTGTCGACCCTCTCGTCTTTACTCCTACCGACCGCTGCCAGGCTTCTATTCCGCATCGCTTGCCCAATGGCTTGATCCTTCTGCATCACGAAGTCTACATACTGCGCACCCGATGCCTCTGCTCGATTCGCTTGCGCAACCGCACCGACCATGCAGACGGCGACGATGAGCGTGGCAAACATGCCATTGCTCATGTAGACAGGCTCGCTCCGCGGTGTGCCGGGCGCTCGATCCCGCTCGGCGTACCATTGCTCCCAGTCCTCCCATGTGGCGTTGCGGGCGGCGCTGCCAGGTTCGTAACGCCAAGCGCGGTCAGCAGCACGACCATAAGCAGATGAAGAGGAGGATTTGCGGTCGAGCCATCCGATGCCGTGAAGGTCGTAAAGTCGACGGCGAGACGGGTCGCTCAGAAGATCGTGTGCGGCTACGACGAGCCGGTAGCGTTCGAGGCGAGTCGCCGTTGATAGATGCTTTCCCTGAGAAGTCGTTGGAGGAGGAGAAGAGAGGTCCAGCATGTCTGGATTGGTGTCTGGATGGTATAGCTTGACGAGCTGGTAGAATCGACGTTTGGTATACGGTGCGCCCCTGGGGATCCCGAGGATCTCGTAGGGCGATGGGCGAGACGATGTCGGCCATGGGGGCGGTGGGCTATCGGACGAGGAGTTGAATAGGGTATCTTGCTCGCTGCTGCGCCGGTGTTTCGCTGACGAGGTGTAATATCGCATCGGGCAGGGTTGGAGTAAGAGGTGACATGGTAAAGGCCTCCGTCGAGAGCGTGCGTGGTGTGTATGGCTGCTGCTGATGCTGAATGAAGATGATGCAATCGCAGTCAAAGACGCCGAGTTGGATGTCGTACAGGCGGGCGAGTAGACGAGCGCCTTCTTGAGCATGATGGCCGCATTGAAGGCGGCTCGAATGCAAATTGCACCTAATCTACAGTAGATGTCACGATGTGTAGGTATGAAGATGTGTACTACATGTAGTTCGTGTGCAGTGGAGCGAGGGGCAAACGTGAAGTCGGCAGAGCCAAGGACCCCGGCTCCTATGACGGTTACGGCGTTGATGGAGAGCGGGCGCTAAAGGAGGCTGTGGAGCAAAGATGACGCCCACGATATTAGCGTGTCCGTGCTTCAGCAGTGTAAATACCTTACTACTAGTAACCTTGTTGATGCGACAACTGCTCACTACGATGCTCTGGAATTGTCGCCGATTTTCACAATGTCACAATCATAGACTTTCGCATTTGCCATGCTCTCATCTCATTACCAAGCTCTCTCTCGTGAATGAACTCCCGTTTCCGATGCGTGCGTGCGTAATTTAGTATACAGTCATGACGTGAAGCCCTCGTCACATCTTTACAACTTCCTCTTTGTCTCCGCGGCCGCGTCCTCAGCCTTGTCTGCTGCCTTTGCCGCTGACGTCCTGGCCTTGTGAGCTGTTTGCGCCGCCGCGTCATCCGCCTTGTTCTTCACCTCCTCGGCCACCTGAGCGGCGTTGTCCTTGTTCACCTTGCCAGCCGCCTGCTTGACCTTGTCTTTGGCCGCAGCTGGTGCAACAGTCAGTCAAGAACCTACATTTCCAAGGGTGTAAACGTACTAGCTGCGTCTAGCCCGGGGAGTACGACATTGTCGCTGACAGTGCGGTCCACCGTCTTGAGGCCATCCTTGACCGACTCTGTGGCCGTCTTGTAGAGTACAGGCGAGGTGCTCAGGTTGCGAGGTCGAGCAGCCATGCAGGCTGTCCGACAGATGGGCGCGGCGAGGCGAAGTGTCTTCTCGGTGAGGAACGACATGGTTTCTGCAGGTGTGTGATTGTGTTCTTGAAAGATGCAGTCGTAGTAAAATTTGGGTTCTGATTTGATCTCTGTCAGGTGATTGGTGAAGGGCCAAGTTGGATAAGGTAATATGTAGTGAAGAGTGTACGGAAGAAGGGAGGGAGGGAAGGAGAAGCTGGAACGCGTGCTTGCTTTATTACTTGTAGTAATAAGCTCGTCCAATGTGGCGTGAGCGTTGTATTACTTGCGTACCTACAGTAAGGCAAGTTGCACAGAGCTACTACAGGTGAGACGCGAGGTATTAGCTTAGATGATGTCATTCACACGGTATGGCACCCTCGGTACTACTAGTATTAGTGTCCACTGTCGGTGCGCGCGCCCTGCAGCCAAGGGGCAAAACCTCCGGGCCTGGGCGCCGAAGCGCGGGGGTTCTCCTGCTTTTTGACTTTGGAATGACGCAGCCCCAGTTCGGCAAGACAGCCAGCCATGGTTCAACTCTTGGGAAGACTTCCCGCAATTAGATAGAGTCGTGCTATTCGCAAAGCTTACGTGATGTTATCTTGTGTTAGCAGTCCAAACTAGCTATAGTGCCGTACAACCAGCAAGCAGCAAAGGCAGCGTACAGCCAGTGAAGGCAAGAGGCAGCTAGCAAAGGCGGTGGATAGCTAGCAAAGGCAGCGGTCAGCCAGCTGCTGGAAGTCAGTAGCTGATGGCCCGGCTCCTGACTTAGCCATGCCCTGGCCCGGCTGCTTGGTGTACTGCTGGCTGCTCGCTTTGCTGGGGTTGGAAGGCGCAAGGCCTGGGGCTTGGTCGTCTGAAGGTAGCGGGGAGTCAATTCCTTCTCTTCGGTGTACGACTGACCCGACACAAGCCGCGCCCCGCTCAACGTCACCGACAACCACAGCTCACCTTGAGCTTTCTCTCGCCTTGCTCTTCTCCGTACCAACACCAGAACCGACAGCCATGCCCGTCAGGATCCGTTTCATACGGGCTTCCCTTCCCTTCTTGCATTATCGTTGTTACTCCTCCAATGGGCGTCTGATCCGAGTCAGCAACCTCCCGGCCCCGTCGTCAGGGCACGTCCGCCTCCTCGAGCTCAACCGACCCGAAGCGCGCAACGCCATCTCGAGAGATCTACTGGCCGCATTCCGCGCCGAGGTCGACGACGTACAGAGGCAGTACGGCTCCAATGGCGAGGAACTAGATGGACCGGCTCCGTTAGGGCCGACGAGGGCGCTCATCGTGGCGAGTGCTGTGGATGCGTGTTTCTGCGCCGGCGCCGATTTGAAGGAGAGAAGGGGCTTCACGCCCGAAGAGTGCGAGCTTTTCTTCTTCTACAAACATTGAGGGCTCGATACTAACGCTGGAGAATTCATTCATTAACAGAACTGCCTCGTTCCTCAAATCTCTCCGATCTACATTCGCCTCTCTCGCCGCGCTTCCCATCCCCACCATCTCTGCCATATCATCACTCGCGCTTGGCGGAGGTCTCGAGCTCGCGCTCTCCACCCACTTCCGCGTCTTGACGTCCAACGCCGTCGTCGGTCTTCCTGAGACGAGACTCGCCATCCTCCCCGGCGCCGGCGGCACCCACCGTCTCCGTGCGCTTATCGGCCTTCCTCGCGCCCGCGACCTCATCCTCACGGGCCGGCGCGTCGGCGCGGTGGAAGCGTACTCCTTGGGTATCGCCGATCGATTGATTGAGGTGACGCCTCCTCAGCACGGAAGGGATAAGTCGACTGGCGAGAGGGAAAAGGAAGTGCTCCAAGCTGCGAGGCCGCTGGCCGTTGGTGGCGCCGTGAGACTCGCGCAGGAGATTTGTGAGGGCGGACCGGTGGCGGTTCGCGCAGCGCTGGAAGCTGTGGCCTGGGCCAGGGAGGATAAGGAAAACGAGATGTATGAGCGGGTGGTTGGCACCGAGGACCGAGACGAGGCGCTCAAGGCGTTTCAGGAGAAGAGGAAGCCCATCTTCAAAGGTCGGTAACAGACGATATGCGAGCGACACAGTCTTCTATATAGAAGAGCCTCATCACCTGGGCGAGCTCATTTTGGACAGGTGCATTGTCACGGCGTCAATTGGAGGGAATGCCTTCATGTATAAAAACTAATGCTTCTAATGCACTCGACGTCTCGCGTACTGGGTATTGCTATCAACATGAAACGCTGGTGATGTGAGGTACTCCTGTGCAAAGGATAAAACGGCTCATGATACCTTGCCTGCTCGCTCACAATGGCATCATCTCCTACGTGTCGACGTCCAGCGCCCTGTCAAACAACATGTGATGCCACTGTATGCCTGAAACAAACAACTGCAGGCCGTGCATGGTGTAAGAGGACTCGTCACAAAATGGATGGCAACACAGCGTCGTATTGAAGTCCCGTCAGCATACAGCTATCTCGTCATTCGATCCTTGGAGGAGGCGCAGGGCCCATAGCCCCGGATTCTTCAACAACATTCTCCGGCCCGTTGGCGACGCTATCCTTCGCCAATTGGCCGTCTGCCTCATCGCGTGCCTCCTCCTCGGGTGGCGTTTCGCGTTCTGGAATATTGACAAATTCGTCCTTGTCTTCGTCTCGGACATAGCAGAGAAAATACGGCTCTCCACTGGTGCTCAGGGTTTGCAAAACTTCGGCCGTGTCCTCATTCTCCTTGACGTCTGCGTCGTTGTACCACCTCCAGATGTCACGCTCGAAGTCGTGAATCCATACCCAGTAATGACCTGACATCAAGTGACCCCGGTGGCAGATCACGGCATGGAGTCGGTACGGTATTTCCTTCGAGCTGTCCAGGCGTTGCTCAAGGTCATTTTCTCGCTGACGGAGCTCGTCCATCATCATTTGTCGCATTTGTTCATCAAGTTCTCGAGCTTTGAGCAACACTTCTGGCTTGACGGCTGGCGGGAGAACGTTCGACTGCTGAGCTGGCCTCAGGAAGAGAACATCATCCTCCACAGGCCCATCGAAATCCCAGTTCTCTTCCATGGAGGGTGTAGTAGCCTGTTCAGGAATCCCGCTCATGTGTACATCGGCAACCTCTGCCTCGTTTGCGGTGCCGTTGGCGTAGTTCTCGAGAAACGATAGGCATGCCGGCCCTGATTCAATACGAGACAGCAGCGTCTTGATATCAGCGATGCGATCGGTGAGCGCCCATTCCTCAATGCGCCTATGGAAAACTGGTGATCTGTGAGGAGCGTCCATGTAGCGGTCCATATAGAGCGTCTCTGGAATCACGACTGGGTTGCCATTCTTGCTTCCCATTGACTGCGATCGCTGAATCAATATGTGCAACACGGGGGGCAGTGTTTTGATGGCAGTGTATCGTGACAGCTTGCTCTCTTCCAGGATCTGTTGGTCAAAATTGCGGCCCAAGGCATCGTACAAAGAGCATGGCCCGTCTGCTGCCGGAAAGGCCGTGATAGACCGGTCGAAGCTGACCTCATGTTGATATGCTTTCTCGTCAAACTTCTTGGTATAATTTATCGTCGTCACAAAAAAGGTCTCCATAATCTTCTCGAATTGTATCCCGGTCGCCTCATCAACGGAACTGGGGCGAATCGCAGCCTGCAGCCGGTTTAACATACTTCCCATGACTTCCTCGACGTCCTGTTGATCCGTGCCCGAAGACCTCTTCTGATGCTCGAGAGCATTGAGGACAGTACGGTCTATCGATTCGCTGTCTACGGCGTCGACCATGACGATTTCTTTGTCAGACGTCTCAGCCTCAACTCTCGTGTTCGTCCCTATTTCCTGCTCGGTAGGTGGAGCTATCGGGGCTTCGAGCTCTGTACGAAACTCGATAGTGCCGGCGTCCATGTCCACCTCTACTGGAACATCGGTCCGAACCTCGCCAAGGTGATGAGGAGGCATGGGCCCCTTATCAACAGGCTCATCAAATGTCGTATTCTCTTGATCGACCAGAGTGTTTGAACTGGAGTCGCTACCCACGTCCAAATAGTCTGGTACGGGGGTCACGTTGACGTTGATCATGTCCACATCATCCCTGGCATTGGTATTCATTACCGACTCAGGGCGGGCCGGTAAAGGCGGTGGTTGCGCCACAGGTTGAGAATCCGGAGCTGGCAGTGTGGTACCGCGCAAGAGCGTATGAGTGGATAAAAGAACTGCATTGGCCAAGCGTTGGGATGGCCTCGTGGCTGTCTGATTAGATGCTTGGAGATTCTCAAACAAGGTTGCTAATTCCTTGGCGACTGAATAGGATCTGTCAGCCTGCGTCATCCTGGACCATGCGGCAAGGACGCTCAGTGGAGTCCAGACAATTTGCACTTACACGCCTGAGCGACCACGGCTTCGCCGCGGTCCATTTGCATTTTGTTTCCGCCCAGTAGCCGGGACTTGATGGCTGCATTTGTCAACTCGAGTCGCAAGTCTTGGTAATTGAAGACGATGTCGCGCACTGGCTTGACCGTAAAAAGGTATTGAAGCAGACTGTTCAAGTAGCAAGTATTTCCGATGTTGTGGAGGCCGACTGGCAATTTATAGTCGACCAGGTTGCTTTTCTGCATGCTCGTCGAATCGTCGCGGTTGCGAGCCGCAATTCCCACTCTTTTGCGCATTATCGAAATTGCCCACGTCAATTCGTTCCCCTTGTCTCCAGCGTGTTCCGCGACGACATCTAAGGCCTCCAGTAAAAGTTCCATTTCCTCTCTGTCAGTGCTCTGCAAAAGCTAAGGGCACCTCGGTTTCAGTTGCTTGTTCCATACTCTCATCGGAAATTGGACGTGTGCTAGTCTCACCTTACTCCTAATGCCTTGAAACTCTTGGCCGACCGGGATGGTCTCCGCTGTCAGCCCCAGCACAGCCTCGGCCGTTCCCAATGTCATCTTCCCTTCTGTTTCTTCGGCCAACTTCGCTCGCAATACGTTGTCTGTCGAGTGTTGGCCGATCAGCATGAGCATTGAGCGGGCAAGGCTTGCGTCCGTTGGGGCGCGAGCGAGCTTTAGTCGAAACGCCCGGATCAAGGACTCGGCGCTGTAATTCGTTCTTGCCTGTAACCCAAGGTAAACGAGAGCCTGGTTCAGAATGTCGTCATCGTCACCGCTGCCAGCCTGCACTGTCTGGTTGTCGAAAATAGAGGACTGCATCATCGCGTAGTCGGAAAGCTGTTGGTCCCCCGAGTCCTGAGCGACACGCATAAGACTATCAACCAGTTCTTTTCGACGACTCGGCACCAGATCCCACTGGCGCTTGTATGCGTTCACCGTAATTTCCCTTTGCTGTTGAGGAAGGACACCCAAGCATCGATATGGAGCCTCGTTGGCCAGTTCGGCGTTCACGTTTGGTGTCTCTGAACAGCCAAGGTCGCCATGTAGCACAGGGGCGCAGAACGTGGGCGGCTCTGCGCCTTGACCGGCACCATGGATGAGGTTTTGCACTTCAGCTCTGACATCCTCTAGATATGCCCGGTAGGTGCCTATTTCTGTGGTACTGAATGGTCCTCCTGGCGGAGCGGGAGGCATAGGGGTAAACGAGCCTTCGTCGACTCCGTCTCGTTCATCTATCTTCTCGTCGAATTCCAGGTGTCGGAAGATGGGGAAACATCGTGGGCCGAACAATACGGAGAACCGCTTGTTTCGCTTGGAAATAGTTCTGACGTCTTCTGGCGTTGACTCAAGTAGGTTTTTCAGATACGTATTCAAGTTGAGAGGGGCTTGGGTGGCCCAATCATCTGTTGCGGCTTCGTAACGGCTCGGATCACTTTCTTTGGCGATACGGAGTTGCTCAGAGATGGTCTCGCGATTCGTCAACAGGTCAATCCAAGGGGCGGGCATACGTGGCCGGGAAATCTCCAGGGTCAGCTGGAAGGTACATGGCGGTGCCGTGCAGACGAAATTGTCCCGGGCCAGCAGGGGGTGGTACTTGGAATTCTCTGTTTTGATATCGTGCTCCGGACATGAACCTGCCCAGGCCAAGTGATGCCAAGGGAACTGGTTGTCTCGGAGCGGCCAAGATGACTGACGAGCATCGCATAGAGAATCGGCGTTGGCGCTCTCCCATGACATTTTGAAGACGAAATGAAAATGACACTCGAGGCAGACGGAAGATAACGTTCGGTTGAAAGGGGCCGAGAAAGACTGATTACCATTTATGACAAGGCTGTGTGAATGGTCCAAAGCGCGTCCAATGTCCGGGCTCGAATGTCGTATCCGCGAAAGCAAATCGCACTCGGTAAAGCTATTTGTGACGAGCTCGTATATCCATCGACCGGGACTGCAGCCTGTGGTGAGCAGCGATGTCAGAGCAGTGTATTCAAGTTGCGTGGCATCTCGACGCACCCGCGATGTCTCGGCCTGGTGCCAGGTTCGATTTCATGGCCGTCATATTATGCTGTACAAAGCCTGTCGGTGCGGTGCCGGGCAGGGCAGCGTACGCGCTTTGGTCGTGGTCCGGTGACTGGAAATCGAAATGGCTAGCCATTTTGTAAACTCGTCCACCACGAGGCACAAGGCTCAGGTTGTCATGAAGTGAAGTCTAATCGAGGGGGGACGCGTGGAGCCGTGACCGAGAACGAAGGCAGCAGGAGTCGAAGTGAATGTGCCGCATCCAGGTCTGTATACGAATACTCGTGATTCGTGTACCCACGGACGGCCGGCGAGGCTATACAGTCTCGAAAGGCTTCAGGTCGTGGCCAGCACAAAGCTCACCTACGGGGAGTAAGCCACTGCATGGGGACCCTCTCTGGCCACGGCTTCGGTAGCCAGTGCACGCTAGACTGTATCTTATGCCGGTCCGAAATGTCGAGGACGACTGGTGAGGGTGAAGTTTTGCGTCTGCCACGACTTCCAATAACACTTGATTGATGCGATGTTATCTTCGTCGTGAGCTCTAGCGATGTTGTTTCGGCCTGGCTGGGGCAGCGTGGTTCTCCCAAGTAGTTGGGTATTACGCACGTGCGGGAAGTTGAACTGCGCCTGAACGGCCTCGTAGCGGAAGGAGGGCGCACACCACCCAACACTGAACAGGTAGGTAAGCGTGGTAAGGTAATACCCCGTAGTAGTTCTGAGTACGTACCTTGGGATTATAGCTGTGCCTGGGTGCCTTCCTAGGCCTTCGATTAGTAACCATGGCTGAGCCGATCAATAGAAGGTGAAATACACGCATGTCCCTTGTGCCCGTAACCTAAACTAAGAAAAGAGTCACATAGCTGGTATTGCGATCAATTCACCTAGGCCATACTTATCGTCACCCGGCAATCTTCCCACCCGACTATAAGAGACGGCGCCAGCATCCGCAAGGAGCCAAAACTTGCCAGACTGAACTGTCCAATTCGGACAACCTACCCGTCTTCAAGCACTCACACAATCGGTCAAGAGCTCGAAGCTCGAGGTTGAAGATACATGTGACCTCCAGGCAACACTAAGGACCCGCTTCCGCCGCCTGCCGAGGTGCGCTCCGAGAGCATCATCAATGCTTCATTCGTGAAATCGCATCGTTGACTCTTAGCGTCTTTGCCTCCGTCACGATATTGCCATCTACTTTTTCCTATTATTGCTTTCATGATCGCTAAGCCTATGCTTCCTTACATGTACAGAGGCCTTCGCAAGGATCCTCGCAATCGTACAGAAAGCAATATGAACCGCGAATTCGTCCCCTTATTATCCATGCCCATACTACGAGTACCAGCATACGGACTAGACTGAGTCTAATAGTGTAGAGTTGTAGTTCATCTCTACTGCATATTGTACATAAGCCGCAGGTACTAGTTATTACCCGTATGTGTTCAAGGATGAAGTGACGACAGGAAGACGAACGAATCTACATATGGGATGTTGCTAACCCTGAATTTGGCGCTAAATATATATATATATATATATAATAATAAGATGAACTCATGGGACATCACAAGCGACTACATGTAACATGGATTGTTTGAGCATTTGCCAGCTGTTCGCCAGCTGTGCTTGATACATGTATCGTGGAGTGTGAGCAACTCTCATCCTACATATGTAAATTGACGAAAGCAGCACTACACCGCATCAATTTGCTTCTTCCACTGTCTCCCTAAGACAAATTCGTTGCTTTGCCTTGTGTTGCCTGACCTCTGACTACATTGCCTCGCCTGGGCTCTGACTACTTTGACTCGGCTTGCCTCTGGTTACTTTCCCTCGGCTTCCCTCTGGTTACTTTCCCTCGCCTTACCTCTGGCTGCTTTCACTCGCCTCACCTCTGCTCACTCTGACTCGCCTTGCCTCTGGTGACTTTGCCTCGTTCAACATGTTCCGGTATAGTCAACCTCAATATGACGAGCATTACTCGTACCTCACGACTATCCCAAACGAAATCATATTGGAAGTCGCTTCCTGGCTTCCTTGTCAATCGCTGGCTCACTTGGCACAGACTTGCCGTCTGTTGGCCGCGGTAATTACTCCGACTCTATACAGGAGAGATGCGAGAAAGGGCAACTGTTCTGCTATGCTATGGGCGGTAAAAAGAAGTTTGCGAGACAAAAGACGAGAAGCAGCGCTGAAAACCCTGGAGACGGCCATCAAGTATGGAGCAGGCGTGAACACAATCTTCAGGGAGCCCGCAAACGTGGAACTGTACACGACAGCGCTGCATATCGCAGCGGCGCTGGCGGACGCCCCATGCGTCCGAGTGCTCCTAGATAACGGCGCTGACACAAAAGCCCTGAGCTTTGACTCGCATTCTTTTCGGCATGTTTACTGTCCAGGTCTTGAGATTCCCCGAGGTCTCGATGAGAGAGTGACTCAAGCCATAGAGCGCTCAATGTGGCTGCCACTGCTTGTGCCTATCCTACAACAGGATGAGGAAATCGTGAATATGCTCTTCGAAGCTGGTGCCCCTGCTCAAGTTTGTGTCGGTCTCGATGGCGCCTCTCCCCCTGCAGACCATAGCCTTCAACAAAGCAGCGTTGCTGTCACAGTCTTTCACCTGCTGGCGTCCTCCATATGGTGTCTTCCCGAGGCCCTCGATCAAATATACGATACTTTCCAGGCCGAAATAGACATCATCTTACCGATATACAATGCGACTCCGCTGCTCATTGCCGTGGAATACTGCAACGTGCCGGTATTTGAGGCACTTGTTGCAAAGGGAGCAAGCATCGAAGCTACAACCGCCACGGGCAGAACGCCCCTTGTTATAGCAATCAATAATTGCTCCAGAGAGTATTCAAGGAATACGCGGAAGAAGTTTGTCAGAATCATAGACCGGCTTATCGAAAGTGGTGCCAACCTGAACGCACGTTCTCATGAGCTAGTGGGAGAGACGCCTCTAATTGCAGCCCTCGGATCGACTGCTTATTTATGGACACATTGCCACCGCGAAATGAAGCACGTAATCGAGTTGCTTCTTGATTTAGGGGCTGACGTTACCTTACAGTCACGAAGTGGCGCCACCACCATATACCGCATCTACCAGGGTCTGAGAGCGAGGCACACTAACAAGTTCTTCAAAGAAATCTTGCGGATTCTCATTGATCGAGGCGCTGATATCAATGTACCCTGTCCTAGCGGTGGCCATTCTCTACTGAGCGAGGTCGTGAGGGAGTTTGGAAAGTCCAAAGAACGGTTAAAGTTTTGGACCGAAGCTGGCGCAATGCTACAGGACTTCGAGGTAGATGACATGTTTTCGTTTTGGCTTGAGCTCCCTGGCTTCCGTGAGACGTACGACATGGTGAGGCACAAATCCATGATTTCTAATCGTTCCGTCGTCTCGGCATATGCCATTGCTTGGAACAAGAATGATCGGGGCTTGCTTGAAATTTTGCAAGCCGAATTTAGAGACCGTATCGAACCGGAGAGATTGGTGGCAAGCGTCCTCCACCAAAGGGTCAAGGGATGGCCCAAAGCGGACACTTTTACTTTCGACCCGGCTTGGAGAAATTTTCTGGGAAAGACCTATCTTCATCAAGTTGTGGATCGACATCGAGTGACTCAATCTTGCTATCCACAGGAAGAAGCTGTACGAGATGCGAAATTTTTCTTCGGCAGAGGAGCGTCCCCTCTCTGGGAGGATTACGATGGTGCAACCGCTCTGGCAAGACTTGAAGAGCTGGGACATGAACCCCAGTGCTGTGCAAAGCTTCATCAATATTTGCAGCAGATCACGAACAAGGCATCGAACATGCGGTAGGATCATGATGACTTGCTGAGCATGGAGAGTGTAGATGGGATCCTCTCTGAAGATTAGTGGTCGAAAGGTAGCAATTGAGATGCAATCCTTCCTCTCCCTCCTTGCCGTGCACCAAGAGCAATAAGAATGGAATGCCTCACACCTGATGCTAGATGTTCTGTGGTAGGAGTGACATGACCGTCTTGACGGGGAAATCTCTCACACGGAAGAGATGATATGCCAATCCTGCACACAAGGTATCTGTTCATACTCAACATCTTCAAGTGCTGAATCTGGTATGTAATGTGTAATTGCTTGATACTGTCCGGAGGTGGTGTTGGGATACCCGTCATGTAAGTACTTAGGTAGGTATTAATTACTTGTAGTACTACTAGTAGTATACTTTAGTAGTTACGTTGAAAGCCGTGCTATTTGCACAGCTCACGTTTTGCTATTCCTCTGTAAGATGTCCTCAAACGCACGTGTCCGCCTGCATTGGTGACAAAACACGTGCCGGTCAAACAGAAATCCCCCCAAAAGAAACCACCATCCTAAAGTAGACTCGTCCGGCGCTTAACTAAGTACTCCCGACCAGCAGGGGCAAGCGATGCTGACATTCCCCCGGCGCGAGCCCTGATCCAATGGCATCGTCTCAACTCGCAACGCGGTCTCGAGTTCTCGATCGCTCAGCTGGTCCAAATTGGCAGTCAGGTTGCACTGCCGTCTGCCCTACCGGAGGCCCCAAAAGTGCCTCCATCGCCCATGCATGCAACTAATAATTGGCCCGTGGCTGCCATGATGATAAGCCAGGGCAGACGCATCCCAGGCACGGAAGCCTCCTGAGCACTCGATGACCGAAATATAAAGTGGTAGGTCACCCGTCTCTCCATCTCTCCCTCTCCCGCTGGCCTCGACATCCGAGTAACTCCGTGCAACACTGCCAGCTTCCCCCCCGTCACATTGCGAGACTCTACGCAGTTGTCCAGCATGAAGGTGTCCGTTTCAGTCCTGCTGTCTGCAGTTGCTGTGGTCTTGGCAGTGCCGACTCCCGTAAGCAAGTCCATCAGAGAACCGGTGGAGAATGATTTTAACTAGGACGTCTTTCATCAGCCGGGCATCCCAAATGCATCCACCGCGAGGTCGCTTCTCCAAGGCCTCGAGGTCGCCGAGCCTTTGAGCGGCGACGGCTACAGCCGCAAAAAGTTTCCTCACTGGGAGCCCATCGAGGGCAGGTGCAACACCCGGTATGTAGTCCTGATATCGGACCGTCACTGTGAAAAGACATGGACATGGCACGACCTGGACTGACAGGACGTAGCGAGTTCGTCCTGAAACGAGATGGCGAAAATGTCAAGGTGAACAAGGCCTGCGTTGCCCAGTCAGGACTCTGGACGAGCCCCTATGATGGTGAGACGGTGACGGTGGCGAGAGAAATCGACATCGACCATCTGGTGGCATTGAAAAATGCTTGGATCGTAAGACACAACCCCCCCTCTCTCATTTCCCTCACTCCTTGTGAGACGGGTCAACCAGTTTGCTGCCGTTGCTAACGCCGAGGTATCTCGTCTTCCCAGTCTGGCGCATCCAAGTGGACAACCGAGGAACGCAGGGGATTCGCCAACGACTTGACTCACCCCCAGCTTTGGGCCGTGACGGAGAGCGCCAACCGGGAAAAGGGCGACAAGAGCCCCGATGAGTGGAAGCCACCGCTGACGAGCTTCCACTGCACCTACGCCAAAAGCTGGGTCCAGGTCAAAAGCCACTACCAGCTGACCATCACCGACGATGAGAAGGCGGCACTGTCCGACATGCTGAATGGGTGCTAGGCGGCATGCATCACTTCAAGAGCCATGTAACCCTCCTTGACGAGAGCGCCTTCGTATCTTGGGCAAAACGCAAAGACGCTGAGCAGACATGGGACCATGGATGACCTCTGGGAGTCTCATAGGAAGGAAAGAGCTTGGCCAAGATGAGATATCTGTCAATGTATTGCAGGTAAAAAAAAATGTACGAGACCCTCTCATGCCAATTCTAACTGAAACTTGACGAAATACAACGTCTCTTCTCTCGCTTCCCATGTTCTCTCCAGCCTTGATCCGACGTGACGCCATGGCATCAACGGCCCGACAATCCAGTGCCAGACTTCGTGGAGCCGTCACACACTATTGGCCGACCACGGTCTTATTTCCTTTCCTCGTCACTCTGTGTTCATTTGCACCACGGAGACGGGACCACACTCCCCAGACGAGTGGCGGTTCTTCATCCAACAAAGATTGTGAGATGAGCCCCAGACACGGCGGTGTCTACAACAGACGCTGATTCCGAAGACGCGGATACCGGCTCGTTTTCCGTTACGGCCCACGTTGAGAGATTACACGTTTTCTCGTGCTTGGGGGCAAGTGTATGGTAACGTGATTCACCGTCCTCAGCACAGGGAGCCGTCATCGTCCCAGATTGGCCTTATATCCATATTGAACCCGCGCGAGGACGTCTGCAGTCAATCTTGGAATTTCGTACTTCGCAGCTTTGCCTAACACCATAGTCTCTCTTTTCCTGCTTCCCAGTCTCTCTTTTTCTTTTCTCGCGTCTGGTCTGCTCTCCCACGACGAGTCATATACGTTGTCCACAAGGAAGACGGCCGAGATGCTCTATCATGCAATAGCAGCGACGCTGCTCGCCCTACCGGTCATGGCGAGCCTCAAAGATCTAGCCAGCTGCAACCCTTTGAAAAAGGACACGCAAAATGGTCTGTTTCCTACCCTCAACTAGATCCAGTCCGCTTTGCATTTATGTATCGCTGACCATCCTTACAATACTGCAGACTGCCCACCAGATCCTGCCTTTGCAGGCGCAACGTCGTTCAATTTCTCCACAGCGAGCTGGGACCACAACCTTCTTGATTTCTGGAACGTGGATGCAGCCACGGACAAGGACAGACGCCAGATGAAGTTCGTCAACGAGGGCGTCGAGATCGGCGTCTGGAAGAAAGGCGACGCACCTACGCTCGTGAGCCGCAAGTACATGCTGTTCGGAAAGGTCAGCGTGACCATGAAGGCGGCGAAAGGCAAGGGCATCATCACGGCCTTGGTGCTGAAGTCAGATTCTGGCGATGAATTGGACTGGGTCAGTGGACTCGACTTATGCAATCCCAACGCAAACAGGCTACGGAAATAGTAAACTCACCTCTTTGCAGGAACTCCTCGGTGCGTTCAACAACCAAGCTGCATCCAACTACTTTTACGACGGTCAACCTCTCTACAACACGTACAACCAGACGTACCACCTCGACACCTCTTCGTTTGACGAGTACCACACCTACGCCCTCGAGTGGACCGACACGCTGCTCACATTCTCCATTGACAACCAGGTCCGTCTCGCCTGGCACCCTCACTCCTTCACCAAGCGAGAAGCAGGCGCCCCATCCCCTATTGCGAGCAAATGGCCTCGAACGCCCATGCAGGTCAAGCTAGGCGTGTGGTCGGTGACTGAGCATGAGAGCGACGCGGGCGCGATTGCCTGGGCCGGCGGTGTGCCAGACTGGAACAGGGGCCCGTACATTGCACACGTCAAGCACCTCGAAGTGGTGGATTACACAGGCTGGTGTAAGCAGACGTCCGGCGACGTGGAATACCAGTACGACCAGAAGACCGACGTCTGGCGGGACATTCGTATCAAGGGGTGTCAGACGCGCGAGAAAGTGCCCCTGGTGCAACCGAGCGAGGCGCCTGGTCCGGAGCCGTCACAGACCAGTCAGGAGGACGATGAGCAAGGGTCGGGCGTGTTCACCGGGAGTGTGTCATCCAAGGTAGCGGCTGTGGTTTGTTTGGCATGGTTAATGATGATGATGTGATGATGAGATCCCCCAGATACCGGGGTCACTTATTAATTCGTTGGGATCATATACTCCCGAGGTTTAATGTGGAGGATGAGGAACGTTCACTTCGGAAGAGACTTGTTTATGAATGATGCCCTGCGCCATGCTACGAGACGCCGTCAAGACCATGCTCACAGCCTCTAGTCAACTAGTAGTTGTTGGAATTATATATCTTTGTTTTATGGGCACTATGCACAGCCCGCCCACATCAACAAAGGTTCATGCTTCAACGCCTGCCTGTCGCTTCGCAAATACAACTGCCAGAAATCTACAAAGAAAACAACAAAACAAGGGAGAGAGACCCCGGCTGCACCATAGCGTCTCTGTTTATGTCTCACTTCTTCGCTTTCAAGGCCTGAGCGTTTCATCGCCTTCCTCCGACTCCTCGCTCAGCTCTCCCGTCGAGGCTTTACGGGCCAGCTCCCGCTCTTCGTACACCTCGCGTTTCCTCTTCTCGGCGGCCTGCAAACAGTCCAGATACGTGCGAAACTTTACGATTTCGCGGAGTAGATACGCACTCTTGCGCTCCCAGTTCGCCATGGCTCTGCCGGCATTGTGACCCCTTGGGGTGAAAGCGAGCAGCATCGGGCTGCGCAGCTGGTTGTGCGTCTGCAGCTCGTCTTCTATATCCTTGACGTAGGTAGTGAGGGCCTCGAGCTGCTTCGATTCGGAAGCGCTGCTGCCACGCACACTCTGAGCCGGCGGTGCCCATTCCGAAATGTGGATGACATCGCCGGGCAGCTTGCCACGCCCTGTGGAGTGGACGAGGGAACCGCCCGGATGGTCAAGACTTGATGCTCGGAAACTGCCGCTCGCAGCGCTGGATTTACGACCGTGTGTGGCCCTGCTCTCTGGTCGTGAGCCCCGACCTGTGGCAAGTGACGTGCTCGAAGTGTTCGTCGCGCCGACCAGCGCATTGCTGACGACCGCAGCGCCCCATCCATACTCGATGTTGCTTATTCCACCGACCAATGGATGGTTGCTCAGTCGCGCGCTCCAGTAATTCGCCGTGTGAACGAATTCGCGACTAATCTCCAACGTACCGACTTGGAACAAGTGGACGGCACCCGTCGGCAGACTGAGTGCCCACACATGAGGCCTTGTCCTAGAATACCCCGGTGGTGGGAGAGCAGAGGCCAATGTCAGACGTAAGCTGAAGGTGCCGAGATTGACGGCATTGTCCTGCCAATTGCCACCGCCGACCGGCCCAACCTGTTTTCCAGTATGCCTCGACCGGTTCTTGTGGCGTGACGACTTGTTGGAACTGAACGAGAACATACTCATCTGCCCCTTTTGGATGACTGCGAAGACTTCGGTCCAGTGCCGATCCTTGGCCTTCTTGCCGACGCCGTCCAAGTGATGCTTGTGGACGACCATGCCCTCCTTGACCCAAGGAGGGCCGGCAAGTTCCAGGGACTCGTCCTCCAACAGTTGGGTGTTGGGAGCATCGGCACTAAACACGGAAGGGGTTGTCTCCTTTCCGTTGAAGTCTTCATCGCGGATGATGGCCTGACTCAGCGCGTTCGCAAACCCGATGGACTGCTGATAATCTCCACGCGGCATGGCAGACGCAAAGGAATCCTGCGATAATGAACCCTGTGTGCGGCCGAGCGAGTACTTGCTCCAGGTAGCCGAGGACAGGGCGGGACTCCACATCGAGCTCCCATCGTCAAAGCTCGTGCGGCTCGAGGACAGTCCGGTGCGGCCCATGCCCGGTCGCGATCTGCTCTTCGACGTCCACCGAGAGGCGCTCGCTCGTCCGCTATCAGCCACGCGACCTCGTGTGGAGAGCTGTGTTTCCGACGGCGCCTTGCTCAGCAAGCTAGGATTTCGCTTCAAAAGCCCCATCACGGAAAGGCTATTCTGTGACGGCGCTGAGGCAAGCTGTCGCCGAGGCTCGGCGCCAAACAGGGGCAGCTTTTGGTCACGAATGGAAGCGTAGATTAGCTTCAACACAGCTTCGACTAGCTCTGACCAGGCTCTGATGGATCCGTGGAACGCGGCCTTCACCAACGGACCGCAGTCTTCACCATCGTTGCCCTGCGTTTCTGTGCGTGTTGGTGGACGATTCGATTGCCGACGAGCCGCGCGCTCAGCGTGTTCCGTTGGTGGTCGAGACGGGTCATTGCCCAGAGCAGGATTCTTGTCGGGAAGCACACTGGGACGAACGAAAGCATCCGGAGCCGACTCGGCGACAGCTTGCGTGATGGTCGTCATGGTGTTCTTGACGAATTGACTGCGAGACATTTTTTGCTCTATATCAGCGAGGTGCAAATCCGTGTTCAAAAGTATAATCGAGTAGCATATCATATGAACAACATCTACAGGCATGACTGTTAGCGGAAAGAGGAAAGAGATTTCCCGACTTGCGTGCTCACCGGAAGTTTTGAATCCATGATGAGGGTTGCACTGGCACCATCGTTTCGAGAAGGCCACCAAAATGCGATCGACCTGCTGCGTCTCACCACGGAGGACGAGACGTCCGCAGACCTCGCGGAGGCTCTGCAAGATGCTCCGATCATGAAAGTCGTACAGCTCCATGTAAGCTTGGAGCGTGCGCTGGCGAACGGTACCTTGCTCGCCCATCCAAGCTGCAGCCCTGTCTTTCTGGATGAAATCCTCGCCACCCACGAAGATCCACTCGGCCTTCTGCCGATCATCCTTGGTAGGCTCTCCCGTGACGAATTCGGGCTCATCTAAGCCCTTCGATCCTGTCATCGACTCCAGAGTGCCCAGGACTTTGGGGCTTGGCTCCGAGATTGGTTCCTCAATCTTTTGGCTTGGCTCGCTCAACGCAGACTTGTAACCCGTTCCAGTAGAGCCAGACGCCAGGCTGATAGACCTTGTGCTCTCTTTCGGGGCTGCAAGAGCCGATTGGATGGCAGTGTTGATCGGGTCCAAGTGTACGGGAGGCTTCTTGCTTCTGCTTCGTAGCGTCGCGTCGAGGTCAGCATCTTTAGCCTTGGCGCCAAAAGTATCTCGTCTACGACGTTGGTTTTGAGGCTCGCCATCGTTATCGCTGCCGCCCTCGAGATCCAGGAATGCGTCATTTCTCACTTCACTAGGCTTGTGGGAGCGCCTAACTGTTCCTCTGGACGGACTCTCAGCCGGTGCAAAACGCTCGCCTTGGGCATCTGTCCTGACTGCTCTAATTTTGGCATTCGGACTCGGTTCGTATTCTGGTGAAAATTCTCTCTTATAATCTTCTGGTCCCCTTTCCCTCGCACTCTCCGCTTCGCCATCACCAGTGTTGGTAATGTCCTTCAACGGCGCAGCTGTCTCGACGCCGGACAAACCAAGACCTGCGACGACGTCGCTCGAGTAGGGATGCGACGAACGTGGAGCGCTGCTGGCGGAGCTTCTCGTGTGCTCTTTGGCGGGTCGCATGTCGGCAGCGGCCAGCGGAGGTACTGGAGGCACCTGAAATGTACTGGGCAGGGGAGGCACGTCATCGACAACCGATTTCTTCCGTCGACGGAAGAAAGACGACGTTTTCTTCTGCAAAGGTGGCTGATGATGCGAGTGCGACGTAGAGACATCCCTTGCGTAAGGGATTGATGGCGGTTGAGAAGGTCTTGTGCTCTGCGGGTGTTGAGCATAGGTGCGTTCTGGAGGGATGGCGGGCCTCGTGCAATAAGAGCCGTGGACGTTGCTACTCGGCGCAGCGACACTTTTGGAGGAGCCAAAGACGCGCCTGAAAAAACCGGGACGCTCCTTCGATGTTGCCGACGCAATTGGTGGAGGCTCCTTCGTCTTGGATTTCCCGTAACCTACACTCGGCGCCGGGGCCGCAATGGCATCATTCATAAATGTGGCCGTCACCTCCGGTGCAGGAAGACGTTTATTGCGGGTTGAAGGACTTTTGAGTGAGCGCGTCATGCTACGCTTATGATCGAGTGTGCGAGGGTCGAATGGATCGGCGGGCGGAATTGGAGGAATCGGAATGTTTGCAGGAGGCTCGCGACGGGGACCAGCAGGAACTGACGGAGTCGGGGCAGCTGCAGAAGGATAAGAGGCGAAAGTTTCGGGGAACTCAACGTGAAAAGGTGATGATAGAACAAGGTGATTCAATTGCGCCTGCTGACGCGTTGCCGATGGAGCATGTCGTGAGGCGTAATCGAAGCTGGCAGAGCGTGCAAGACCACGAGCAGACCGGGTTTGCGGTGGGCTTCCCAAATCGACGCTGGCGCTGCTGCTGCTCTTGCTGCTATGTCGCCCTTGACGAGCATGGCCACGACCAGGTGTTTCTGGCTGACTTGTCCAAGGGACTTGTTTATGGTGTGAGGGTGAACCCTGGTCCCGAACGTTGTTGCCGCTATGGACATGTCGGAAACGTGGACGCTGGCTCGACATGCTACTGGCGCCGTCGCCGATGGCCTCAAGGTCGGAGCTGTGCTCGCGCTCGTGCCAATGTTGGTGAGATGGCCCGAACCTCCTATCCCTTCCGTCTTGTTGGGACGGGGATGAGGAATCGCTCGCCCACGGCCTCGAGGAAGGGTCGAGAGAGGGTTTTCGGCCCCCTTGATGGTCGGCTTTGTCGTGACTGTCGAGATCGTCGTCTTCTTCTACTTCTTCTTCGTCGTCGTCGTTGCGGTGTCGGCTCGCTGTAGCATAGGTACCCTGGGTAGGAGGTCTCGATGAAAGCTGGTCGAGCGACAATAGCATGTTCACGACAAGAGAGTCGCGCGTGACATCGCGAGGGGACAAGGAGAGATCGTGGGAATCCCGCATGGAGTTACGCGCGTGGTCGGAATCGGCCATGACGGCCAAGACATCCACGGGCGTCGGCTCGTCTAAAAAGAAACCATAGACGGTGCGCAGGCGACGGGAGTCGACGTTGTAGGGGATGCAGTCGCGGAACTAGGCGATTGAGGCAGAGCCGCAGAGGGTAGCATTTGGGACGAGGTTCGCTCAATAGAGACGGCGGGGCGTGAGACAAGATGCTAGCGAGATGGATCCCACTGTCTGTGCCCACCCGTTGGAGCTAAAGTCGACGAGGCTGGAAGGGGGCACAGACCTGATCCAGAACTGGAATGGTCGCTTCACCTAGCATTGGGGGTTGAGATGGGATTGATAGGTGTTGCTGCTGCTGCTTTCGAGCCTTCTTTGACGATCTTGTCGATGCAGTTCGGCTCCGACAATGTATACTAGTAGTAGTATGGAAAGGAGCGATGGTTCATTCTGTTCTACTACTAATGCGTATAACTACTAGGTACGCATTAGTACTACCTACTACAGAGAACTTGTACCAGTACAACGTAGCAGTATGCATCGTCACTTACTACTAGTAGAAACCAGCCAGCGTGTGCCTGACGGGCCGGCCTGTGTGCAGGTACTGCTTGGCTGCAGGGTGCTGCTCAAGTTCACGTTCCGCCATTTTCAGGGGTTTCTGGGCGTTGGCATGCCAGGGGCAAAAGGCAAGACGACCGGTCCAATAGGCGCTTCAGGAGAATGGGCGGCATTGGAAACCACTGTTCCGCGGCGAAATTATGTCTCTCTATTTCCTCAGCCAAGTAGCCGTGCTTTAGAAACATTTCTTTTCCACCGAAAGCTCATCTCATGCGGGTTTGATTCATTGGCATTTTGCTCAATCTCGAACCCTACCTAGGTACCTTACCTACCTGCGCATGCTTGCCTGGTAGTACATGCACATAGTCGGGAGTAAGGGGAGATACATAACTATCAAGGGACGGCACAGTGGCGCCTCGGGAGAAAAGGAAAACCACGGAGGCACCGAGGAGAGGTGGCGTCGACATGTCTCGATTTGGACAAGCACGTGCTCCTCAAGACAGATGAGGAAGCCCTGTGTCCTGCCGCTCTGACCAACGCCCTTAGAGCCCGCCACCCGTCCACGCCGTCCTCGGCACTGGGCAACATCGAGGCAGAACAAAGCGAGCGGACGTTGTATGCCGACTTGCACGGCTCACGCCATGCTGTTGCTTCTACGAGGCGGTCAGACGTGCATTATACCGGGGGATCCTCAAACACAGAGTTGCACACATTTGGGTAGCATGCGCTCGCGAACGGCAAAACAGGCGACCTTGAAACGAGCCCAGCCTGACATGACATGCGCACGTGTACAAGTACATGCATACAGCAGGGACAAGCATGCAGGGCGCCGAATGAGACCGATCTATTGTTGGACATGAAGTGGCTGCTGCAGTGCTGATACAAGACGCTATTGGGTTTCTCTGCACATAAGGAAGAAGCTTCAAGACAATAAGACAGCTCAGCTATACCACTGACCCAAACGTCCAGTATAAGCTGCAATAGCAGACGGGTGTCATGCCGAGGCTCAGCTGCCTACTGAAAGCATTTCATGTGAGGTCGAAACAGGGTCGTCAACTGAAGGTCGATTGTATCAAAGATTAGGCTTCGGATCGGGGGCTGGCATCTTTCTGCTGGTATTTCGATCAACGGTAACGAACCCATTTGTTCACACAAGAATCAGACCTTCTATATGGTCTTCTAATATTAGTACACGCTCAGCCTTTCACGAATCTCAATCTACAAGCCGTCACTCAGCACAATGGCACAACCTCCCTCTCTAGACGGCTCGAGAATCTGGTGCCCTCGAAAGTAAAGGTGATCTACATTGTTGCATTTCGCACGAAACCTCCTTCCGTCACTAGTAGCGGTGGCTTTCCCGTCGGGCTTCGACCGTTTCTGTACCGC
This sequence comes from Torrubiellomyces zombiae, assembly GCA_018831705.1. Classification (NCBI taxonomy): domain Eukaryota; kingdom Fungi; phylum Ascomycota; class Sordariomycetes; order Hypocreales; family Ophiocordycipitaceae; genus Torrubiellomyces; species Torrubiellomyces zombiae. The sequence continues at coordinate 35,098 of JADHZA010000193.1, forward strand.
CAGAGCCGGCTCAGTTCCTTGACCTTGACCTCGCCCGTGTTCACATGGCATTCTGCTAAGCCATGAACCTCGACAGGGTGAATAACGTCACCAGTGCCAAAGCCTTGCGTGCCCATGTACGTGAGCTCGAAGGCCTCGCGAGCGCTTTGCATGGCAGCGCCTTCATCGCCAATCTTGATGACTTCCTCCATGAATTCGTTTTCATCGTCGGCACCCACGAATTCACCTGTCTCCGGGTCGCGCTTCAACGGAAACATTCCATCAAGGTAGTGCTGGTTGAATTGGTGCCCCCCTGCTCCCGTTGACCGATTAAAAAGACGACCAAGGAAGCGAGGCAGCTGCTGAGATCCCATACGATTCGTCGCAAAGTGCAGAACACCCCACATGGCGACGAAATCCGTACTATGCACATAATGCTCAACATGACCAAGAGCCCTGTCCTTGGCGGCCGACGCCGTGCGGGAAGTGGACATTGAACCCGACTTCTCGGAATCCGTTCGTGTTAATAGGTCAATGTTCGTAATGAAGCCATTTCTGCTCTCGACCGGACTGCCGTCAGGGCTGGCAAAGCTAGCTTCCCTCATGAGCGTGTTCATGGCCTTGAGTGGACTTGTCTGCGCGAGGCTTTGGGCGAGGACGTGTCGATGAGGGTTGTTGAAATGATTCGCCGCACTGCCAAATGTGTACACTTCCAGCTTAGCCAGAAGATCTTGGGGCATTTCTTGCAACAACCAGTCAAGGACGAGTCCGCCTTCGATGCCACCTTGAGAGTGTAGGACGAATATGACTTTGGATTTGCCAGGGTCGTATAGGACATCTCGTAGAATCTTGAAGCAGACCCGGACGTCGGAGGTAGCATACGTCAAATTTCGCTGAATCAGGCATTCGATGACGTCAAAAATGATGCCAGAAGTTTTGTTGTGAATGCCGAGTATAGGACGCCCAAATGTAAGAGCCAGGCGGTTCACATTGTTCTTCAGCCAATGATCTCTACATGTTTCCACGTCAATCACTTGGTTCGTCGAGTCATGGATGGTAATGACTTACCCTGCAGCAACGCCATTGAGAAAGACCCATTGCTCGTGCGCATGCTCCGGGAGTGCCTTGGCATACTTCTCATCAGACTGAACAGTAACATCCCTTCCATTCAGCAGGGTACATAGCAGCCAATTCAAGAGTTTGAAGGAAATAACATAGAGCCCCACAGCCCATATCGGAAAGAATAGAGTAAAGGGTAACGTCAGGATGAAGGCAAGCTGCAAGACAACCAAGACGATATGCAAGGCGATGCACAAGATGTTGCTCCAGCTGGGGTACAGCTCGTCAAGTTCGCCGGATCCGTAGGGTGTGAGGGGCAGCACGATCCAAGGGAGCGCCCAGCAATAGACGAAGAAGTAGGACAGATCCTTGACCAACAGGCGGAACGGCTTATCGGTGTAGCAGTAGTTGATGACCGTGTTTCCCCCAACCTGCGAGCGATAGAACTCGGTCACCTTGGTCGACATGACGACACTGCCAGTTCTACCGAGAGGACGGACCTTCCTTTGGACTGCTTTCGATAAGACAAGCCGTCTTGATGCGAAATTCGATTGACATCTGGAGAGAATAGATGAACAAGCGCCCAGAGCGTCCCAAGACTCTTGTTACCTTGAGCGAGGAGTGGCCCTCGCGTCGCTGGTCACAAGCTCAAGCTACGTACGTGTACGGTCAGCAGGACGAGAAACGCCCCTCGGCGACTGGGGGCTGAGTTGCTGCATGACAAGCTCGCGAATCCATGAAGGGCCAAAGTGATTGGACCCTGTCAGCACGTGTCGGAGAAGCGAAATGAAGTCGTCGAATCCTCCATTTCTATCAGTTTATATGATCCCGCTTGCCGATCAGTGGAACACGTCCAACGAACGGGGTTTCGAATGGCAGGAGGTAGTTTGGGCTTGCTTTAAACCAGCAGCAGGGCATTTTAGCCCTGCTCGAGCAGGGTTGTCGCACGAGGCCAAATGTGTCGGGTTTGGTTGAACTGAAAGCTGTCCCATTGTCGTTGTTGGACGGGCACAGGCTAGGACATTGAGATATAATGTGATGATATGACGACACAAGGTAAACAGAGTAACAGTGCTTTCAATCTGGAAAGCATACAAGCAGATCCACCGCAACTGCCGAGCTTGATGCACTGTCACCATAAACTTGTACAGTTACGCACTGCAACAGCGCGAAAAGTACATTCCGACGCCGAGTGGCGTCAGGGAAGAGTGTGGGGAGCCGCTTTCCGTCCTCTCATTCTAGAATGGCAGGAGACTGTCACAGTTTGCTTGCTCTTCACCATCCAGTGTTGACACGTAAACCCACTCCCTACATACATACTTGTACAGGAATCGCCAAACCCCCCTTCCCGGGGGACTATGGGGTATTTGGCGTGAGCGAGCGCTGATTATTCAGTACTCGGATGTGTTAGACGAGAGCCAAACTTGTTGACACAAGTTGCTTAGCCTCAGCGACGTGGCAAGCTCTCTCGCCCACGTCCCAGAAGAATGAGGGACGGACGTCATGCCGCAGACACTGCGCACACAAGTCCCTGTAAGAGCCGACATGGCCGAATTGCCAAGGGGCCTGTCTGCACGGACTGAGGTCGCGGTCTCAAGCTCTCGGGGGGGCTCGTTTACGGCTACTTGATGCAGGCAATCATCTAATTAGCCGGGGATGGGTCGAGAACAGCGGCGAACTTGCCGCCTGAAGAAGCCAAGCTGGCCTTGGCCGTTTCTGCTCACCGCCACCAGCTTTATCAGGTTTATCCAGCAGGCGCTTACTTGTTCAAGTATGCGACAAGATTCGAAACCCAAGCCCTTGCTTCAAACGCTCATTCAAGAATCTTGAGAAAAGGCTATGTCGACCAATGGTAGCACGATTTGCTCAACCCGTAGGTGGTGCGCTGTGAAATGAGGTCTACCGGGAACCCTGTCTGTTCAATTAAAGCAGGAAACCAAGGGGCAGGTATCTGCGCCGAACATTCTTCTCTTGCATCACCAAGGCGAGCGGATCGCAGCCTTTCTCAATCTGAGCCGCAATTGGAGCATTCGCTACTTGCCGACGTATGTACCACCTTACAGATACTGTATCGACCCTACGGACAAATGCGTTTACAGTACTTGTATGCAATACTTGTCGCGGAACGGAGACTATGCTCGAGCCTATTGCCTGACCTCATTTGCAAGGATACAGGCCCTTGTCCGGCGCGGAGGCGGACGCCGCGCGACAGGGTTCCCTGGCAGGGCTCCCACGCGATCCCCAGCTGGCAGACTCAACCGAGGAAGCTTCAGAAGCTTCTTCCATGGGCTTTGCAGGAACAAATTTCGGCGGCCAACACAGTACAATAACGGAGATTCATTCGACGGGTATGACCCTGTTAAAACTCGACATGTTTTGAGTGTCGATCCCACGCGACGATGAAACCTGCAAATCATCTAATACCCTGCAATTCTAAAATTCTACGGAGTGATCCGGTTATGTACAACCCTTGACGTCCGCAGCGGCGACGAAATATAACAGCAATGCCAACGCCGGGGCCCGTCTCTTCATCTGTGTCCGTCGTTCCGGGGCAGCAGGCCCGATGCTGTGGCCCCATGTTGGCTCGCCCAAGCCATCCCGGAAGGGTGACGTGGGCATGGAATGCCGATTCGTTGGCCGCAAGTCGCGGTGTGGTGGTATTATCTTCATGGTTCTCGTGTCTCGTAAATTGATCATCACTCGAGCGCGCTCAGTCGTCGGATTTGTGCATCGAGCCGGTGACGTAGTTCTCCGAGCCCAGAGCGCTGATGGCCGCTTCATCCTCAGGAGCAAGTACGAAGTTGAAGCTTTCGAAATTGCTCTGGATACGGTGGGTGGTCAAACTCTTGGGAAGAACGACATTGCCGCGCGCGGCGTTCCAGTTGAGGAGAATCTGAGCTGGCGTTCTGCCGTACTTGAGGGCGATAGAATTGATGGTGGGATCGTCAAGCTTGTTACCCCTGGCCAGCGGCGAGTATGCCTCGATCTTGATGCCATGCTTATTGCAAAGCTCCACGAGAGCCTCACGCTGGCAGAAAGGGTGGACCTCGACCTGGTTCACGGCCGGCACGACCTTGGCGTTGAGCAGAAGGTTCTCAATGTGAGCAGCGCCAAAATTAGATACGCCGATAGACTTGACCTTGCCGAGTCGCTGGGCCGTCTCCATTGCGCGCCAGCTGCCCAGGCGCTTCTCCTCGTCTTCGGCCGGAGAGTGGATCAAGTAGAGGTCCAGATAGTCGAGGCCGAACTTTTCGAGAGACAAGCAAAGTGCGTTAAAGGTGGCCTCGAAGCCGTGGTCCGTGTCCCAAAGCTTGGAGCAGACGAAGACTTCGTCCCGGGGCGTGCCCGTCTTCTTCAGCCAGCGCCGGATGGCTCTTCCGCAAGCTTCCTCGTTGGCATATCGGGCAGCCGAGTCAATGTGTCGATAGCCAGCGTCCAAAGCGGCTGTGACGGCCTCCTCGGTCTCTAGTCCGTTAGGAGCCTTGTAGACTCCAAGGGCAACTTGCGGAATGAAATTGCCATCGTTGAGCCTGATGGATGAGGCGGAGGAAGAAGTAGACGAGACGGAACTGCTATGCGAGCGTGTTGGGACGTTACACGTCGCCAATTTTCTTAAAGAGACGCCGCACTCGGGCGAGGTTTCCGGGAAGATAGCGGAGGGGGCCATGATGAGCCGAGGGCGTGTGAGAGTGTCAATCAATGACTGAAAATGAGGATGAAGCAAGCAAGCGATGCTAAACGTGGACTCGTCTCGAGAAGATCACACAATGAGGAAGGCTAACGAAGGGGCATTGAAGTAAGATTTTTGAGGGTATCATGAAAGAAGGGGGCAAGAGGTCCACGAGAGAGGTCCAATATGCGATGACTTATATAGTTATGTTGGTGAGTCCGGGCGGGACAGGACTTCGCAGAGCCCCGAGGATGCTCACCCCGGTAGCGACGCGCTTCCTAGCCGTGTTTCCAACAGGATACCGGGAAGGGTTGACACATGACGGGGCGTAAACACCGCCTTGGTCATTTCCAGGCGCCATTGTGGGAACGCATGGGGAGGGTGAGAGAAGAGATTGGCAGCGAGTCAGCTCAGGAGCAGTGACCACCACGGACCGCCTCTGCGTCGGATGCCGGGCCCTTCTTCTCTGGATACTTGCTCTATGCAAGTACGCGGCCTGTCCCTAATGACTTATTACTAGTGGAGAGGCACGATTACACACGAACAACCCGATAGGTACGTCGATCCTTATGGTTACTACCTAGGAGAATGAATAGGACTACCACATAGTAGCAGTAACTAACCCGACTGGTAGCTGCCCGCGGCATTGCGTCAGGAGAACTGGTTCGAGGGGGCGGCAGCACCCTTCAACGATAAGCTTCTGGCATCTGCGTCTCCCAAAAGCAACCGTTTCACACGCGCGCTCTCCCCGTCTCTCGCCTACCCTTCCCTTCCCGCCGGGAGAAGATTGGGGCAGGAAAAAAAAAGAATGACGACGTGGGTGGAGAAGCAAGGGCCCTGAGCGGCGGGTGGGAGTCCGAAGCCGGGTGAAACTGCTCAGCCAACGACAGGTTTAGACCCCAGGCCCATGCGAGAACCTGAGTCGTCGAGTCGTGTCTGGCCTCGAATGATTTTTTTCCCTTTCCCTTTCCCTTTTGGCTTCCTCCTCCCCTCCCTTGAACTGCCGTGTGCCGAAAGGGGGGGGATTGGAGAGATGCTGGAAGCTAGAGTTGGGAAGGCCGTTTCAAATTATTCCTGGAGCCATGGTCAAACCTGGACATTATTCGTATGGTATGTGATTAACACAATGCTGTCTGTCACACACACGCGCACACCTTGGCCCTGCAGCGAATTCAGCCGGGTGACACCGGTCTGCCGAGCGCGCAGTGGAGGCGAGACCGCCGGATGGGTTACCAGCATGCACTTTGCTTGGAAACTCGATGCAATTTTGGGCGGTAAAATGACGAGTGGCCCCAATTACGTGGACCCTTTGCTGCGGAAGCTACCAGGACGTCGGGACCCTCCCCATTTTGCTT
>JADHZA010000194.1:0-40927 GCA_018831705.1 Torrubiellomyces zombiae
TCCCATTACAAAGACCGGTGGCGCAACTTTGCAATTATGTGGGTATTCATTGCTATTAACATACTGGCGGCATTGATTCTATACTGGGTGGTCCGGATGCCAAAAGGAAAAAGGAAGTCGTGAGAACCCAACTTTTCTCGTAGCCGAGAACTGTTCTCCGCGTGCCCTTACGCTTTTCCGCTTTCGTTGGATCGGGAAGAAAATCATGTATTATATCATATAAAGCAACCCTTCTCACTTTTAATTTTTCTTGAACTATCTATTCAGTTGTGCGGGGCAAACAATAGAGTCATTGTCAGAAGTAAGAGGCCCGTGTGTAAGGCCGTCACCATTAAGAAACGGGAAGGCAGAGTAGACTGCCTGGTCTTTCAACCATTGAATTTTGGCCGAGCGGAGCGTCCGAAGTTGAGTGAGGTAATCCGCAGTCTGCTTGACAATGTGGTCTCTTTGCGCTTCGGATAAATTATTCCAGAACTTTTGTAGCGTTTCACCCGGGATTCGTTTGGTGATAAGGAAATATCGTCCGTTCTCAGCCCAATCTTGGACGATTTGAGGCACTAGTACCGTAGTGTTCGCTTGAAGAAGTCGAATGTTACTCTCCCTGAAGTTAGGCAGCTTCTCAGATCTCTCTTTGACGATCAAGCGCGAGCCTGCAGCCTCAACGCCTCGGCCGCTCATGTCATAGAAGAGCTCAACGTCAATGGCTGTGATAGCGACAGCCCGCTTGACGCTCCCGAGTCCAGCTGCACACGCACCATGGCTCGTCGCCCGTCATCGTTCGCAGTCAGAGACCAGCAAATGAGAATTGATGACCGGGACCATCCAGGCTACAGGTGCGTTGCATTGTTTTTAAAGCCATGCCAACGTGTAGAACGGTGAATGGAGAATGTACGCGATGTAGAATACCCACGCGCATCTAAGTGCCTTGAGAGAGACAGCTCCAAGACCGACCCGAGAGGCTGCATGTGCTTTGATCTTTTTTTGCTTGGCGTGAGGGGACACACTGTACAGAGGTCAGAGGACCGTAAAGTGGCATCACTTGATCAAGCAACCAAATGTTGGAGGGTTCAATGTTCTGTTCGGTGTTACTACCTACCTGTAGGTAGTAACCTGTAGGGCCTACAGATATTCCGCACAGTGATGTATAAGGTAGGTGGTACCGAAGTACATACCAGCCGGTCGGCAAAGCCCTACCTAGAGATGTAGCAACGCTGACCATGGTGAACCCGTCAACATGTTCGAGGGAAGAAGGAATTCGTGTACAAGCAGGGCTCTCCGGCTCGGGCATCATGTGCGGGCCCAGGACCAAGGAGACTGCAACTGCAGATCAACAACCATTGGCCACACATCAGATGTCACGGCACCCAGAAAGAGGAGCTCAGTGCACCGTGTGCAATCGTATTTATGCGTATGCAGATGTATTCGGTGAATGTAAAAAGTATTGCCGTTCAAGATTTCAACATCGCAACGACGTTCTGTACTCTGGTCGGTCCTTCAGATGTGTTGTGAAATTCGCCCAAAGGGCTGTGAAGAGGGTTATTGGGTGCCATTGCAAGAGTGAGAGGATCTTCGGAGCGGCATAAACTCGCATCGCGATTGGAGATGGAGTGATGGTCTGTGTGGAAAGAACGAGTGTGATGGAAACGTGCACGTATGCAATATTCTGCAGCTCACGTAAGGCGTTTCTGCCATCAGGGTACTTTAGGATCAAAAGTCCCGATTTCATTATTACAAGTCATGTTACACAACACTCCTTGTATCCTTCCACCAAGTTTGATGGGTGTTCTACAATTTGCAGTGTCAGCACACATGCGTGAAGTCGTCAGCATTCACACAATGACAGCAACATGCAGCATCTTGACGGTCGACATGCATTACGTACTCGTACTCGTACGTACGAGAAGGGCCAAAATCTTGAAAAGCTCATAGTAAGTACTTCGTACCTCGCAGGGTGGTGGTAACGACGTGGCGAGAAGTGATGCGTCACTACATCTTACCTTTTGGTCCCGGCTTAAATGCCAGAACACTCAAGCCGCACCCCTCGGATGCCTATCTGGTAAGCCTGGGAAACCAGTTCCGCGCTAAGCTGCAAATTGCAACGACGGACTAGACGACATTACGAAATGAGCATGCCATTGCCGCAACCCGTCCAGCAAAGTGAAGGGGGAGGCAATGAGAAGCTCCCTGCCTCTGTTGTTTCGGCAATCGAAGCCATGGGCGGCAACTTACATCCAGATGCTTGGCCGAGCGTCAGATTCTACGACATTTCCACCAGCCATGTCGATTCTACCAGCCAAGTCGAGCGAGATGTACATGGTCCCGCGTCGCAAATGCGGTCTGACTCATTCTACAATGAAACAAGCTCGCCGTCGACTGTACTCAATACGTGGGAGCTACCAGCGAATCAGAAGCTCCTAGAGGAAGCCTCGATGCAATTTCCAAACGATTACAGCCCGACGACTGATATGGAGGGAATTCATCTGCCCAGTGACGTTCCCATATACGTTTTCACCAGACAGAAGGCTCGAGCCGAAACGGACCAACCACGATGTTTTGAACATGGGTGTAATGGCCGATCGTTTTCCAGTCCAGAGAACTACAGACGCCATATCAGAGAGAAAACACGGTGCTCGGACGCTATCTGCATGTTCTGCTTGACTTCATTCACCCGAAAAAGCAACCGGGATAACCACCTCTCAAACGGCAAATGCAAGATATGGAACGAATACCAGCGTAGGATCGCAGATGCGCAAGGATAGATCAAGGTAGCCATCAGCTACTCGGGCTCTGTGACATTTTTAGCTCTCCTCTGTTGAAACAATTCTATAAGTCGTCCTACGAACGATAGGTAGATTGCTAGAACTGGCCGCTGGGGAGGGAATGTCGGCAGGTCTTTCTTGCCTAAATGAAAGCAATGTAAAGAAAACATTTTATTCGTGCATTTCCTTATGCATTCATTTTAGAGGCCAAACTCTCTTTCGGAGGCGTTTGATTCAGTTCGAAATTCTCTAACACCTGAAGGAGAATCGACTCCAGAGGAAAGGATCATATGATGAGCTTATGAGCATTATCATTCTTGACCCATCATTTCTTGAGCTGCATGTGTTTGAAGTCAAGATGGTGCGGAGGCTTCGTTATCTCCGCTTTCTCGCTCTGCATTCTGTTTCTTCTTCTGATGTAAAGATCTCGGCATAGCCGCAGCGCTATTAGTAGTGCGCTTGTTGAGTTCCGCATCCACTTTGTTGTACTTGCGAAATGCTAGCCAAAATATAATGGCCACAGCAAAATTAGCGGCGGCGAGTCCAGAAAACATGTAGACGAGGTGAGGGTTGTGAGCGACCGGATATAAAGAGAATCCTATTGCAGCGCCAACACCCGACATTGAGGACAGAACAGCTTGGACAATGGATTTCATATTGTTTGGGGCCTTGTTATAAGCGTATTCCTGGCTCACAACGTCGAAAAAGACCTCGGCGAGACCATCGAGGAAGTATGTCGGAGTCTGAAGCCAAACGTTCAGGTTATTGGGGATTCTACCACCGTCCGACGCAGCGCATTCCAGAGCATGGTCAAAGCAAGGGCCTCGCGAATATATCAGCTTTTGTACCCCAGCGCAGTACGCAATGGCTGCTGCTTCGATGATAAACCCGACCGCCATGCGGTTGATTGGAGGAAATGAGATCCCGACCTTCCGTAAGCAAGGATATAGCGCGTGTTGAACCAGCGGGAGGCAGGCCAAAACCGCGATTGGGTTGAGAGTTGGGAAGATATCGTTCGGGAGACCATGCGTTTGCATCTGTGCGGCTTGAGACACCAGGTTATTGTTAATTTGTAGATGACAAACCCACAGGAAGGGGTACAACGTGAAGATTCGACAGGCCATCATGCCCCGCTGCAGGTCGGTGACGAAATCATTGTCCCATTCGACCAACCTCGCCTGATTTTGGGGTCGGCAAGCCTCTATGCTGAATCGGTTCTTCACCGCACAAACGAGCACCTTGAGCGCCAAGGGCAAAACGGTTCTACTCGGCGGTCTCTCAGCTGAGAAACACGGAATGTTTCAGCAATCGAGACAATGAGGCATGTGGTGGCGTTTCGTACGTACATATCCTGTTTCGGCACACCAACAAAGTGAGTGCTGAGCAACCTAGAGCGCAAGACGGGAGCAGGTAGGCTGCCCAAAATCCTATGTCCTTTTCCATGTAGGTCGTGGCAAGAGCAGCGAGGGCACCAATGTTGACTCCCCTACAAAGAAGTTACACACAGGTCCTCAAGAGCGCGGTGATGTACATACCAGTAATAGATATGGTATATTTTGTCAATCGTCAGGTCGCGTGTAATTAGGAATTGTTTCCCATTAGATCTTGTTACGATTCTGTCCTCGAAGGTCGTATATTGGTCCGCTAGCGAGCCACAAGTAAGCAAGAGTCAATCATGTTGTGTCAACTTCTGCTCACCTAACAAAGGAGACATGCCGGCCTTGACGCCACCAATTCCGATGCTGATCATGACAATGGCAATCAGGAAACCCGGTAAGCCGGCACCGGCTTCTATGCATCGTGGAAGAGAAGTTATCACCAATATGAATGAGCCCACCAAGTAAATACTGTATCAATGGACTTAGATTCGCTCTTGTCACTACTAAACGGAGCCCTTGCTTACCTGAGGGCGAGTAGAAGCCCTCTATAACGGCCCAGAAAGCAGTCTATGATGACGCCCGCAAACAAGGGCATGATGTAAAGTAGAAAAGAGAAGAGGTAAGAAATCGTGGTGGCTGTGCTTTGACCTAGTCCCAGTGCACCTGGCCGTAAAGGATCATTGGCCCGATTTTGCAGATAGTTTTCTGCTTTATACGTTAGCTCTTTTTACTGACTTCACGGTATGTTGCAAACTGCATAACATACGAAATGGCTCCCGAAGGCCAAAAAAAGAAAATCGCTCCAGGGTGCTGATTAGTATGACGAGCCAGACTTGAACGGGAAGTTTATCTGCCGCGCGAGGTAGAGATTCTTTTTCTGTGCGCGCGTCGGCTGGTTTGATATAAATCGTTGCTTTTGGCTCTGCATACGGATGCTGCTGCGGAGCAGTGATGCCCCTATCAATGAATTCTCCATCAGGTACCGTTGCTGTCTCCATCAGCTCGGGCTTGGCTGTCGGGATGACTTGACCGCTTGACATGGTACCTGAAGATTGTATGAGAAGGCGTGGACCGTAAAATAGTGCTCTTATGAGGGCCACCAGAATAGAAGAAGTAGGGCGTATATAAATATGAGAAACTTTTCCGTGAGATGGATATGATACGATACGAGTATACTGGATGGCAATTCACTACCAGCAGGTCTGCGTTAAGTGAGGACACGTATTTGAGTGAAACCGAGCGCCGAGCAAGTCACACCAAAGTATCAATGTGGGCCAAGAAGACCCGAGGAGCGATAGCATTCCTCTTGACTTAAGCATCATTAGGCTGGGAGTAAATGTCCATGGGCATGATTACAGATCTGCTGTTCAGGTCTTGTATCCATGAAATCATCCGGTGACGGACATGCATGACCCACATGTAGAACGTGCTGCCGAGCGCCGAGCCCACGTAAGCTGTACAAGTAAGCCGAGCGCCGGCAAAGAGGGGCATAATTCTCCAGGCTAGGGGAGAATTGACGCGGAGCGAAAACAGACACCGAGTGACAAATCCCCGAAAAAATCCGGGTGACTGGGATCAACAAAACGCTCCTGGATGGGATGGATCTGCTGCGCCCCTCGATTCTTCTAATCCCTCTTACACGAAAAATTACATACAGTACACGTAGATGTACCTACACGTGTAAGGCGCCATGGCGCAATCAGTAGCAACTGGCCTACAAAGGGAAAACGCTTTTTGCAGCTTCGGGCGTCGGGAAACTTTGTCCTAGTGACTTTCCTTCAATCACTTGAGTACGAAACTGCCCATTGCGCCGCTGCTCGCCTTTTGTGGCCAACATGCAATGCCAACAAGTGTACATATATCGCCAGTACACGTATGATTCATATCTACATCGATAATTGACAAAGCTGTCACAGATCCCTATTGCCCATAACATCCCCTGGCGTTCCAAACTCGTTTGCAATCCTCGCCACTGTCGTATTTCCCCCAGTGAGAATCATGCCAATATTCCACTGGGACCTCTTCGCCGCTAGCATCTTGCGGAACTCGCTGTTAAAGAGTACTATGGCCAAAGGAAGGGCAGAGCTTGGCTCCACCATCATCCTAAGGTGTTCCATGAGAAGTCGCCAAGCCTGCTTGATTTCTTCTTCGGTTGCCGTGTATACTCCATCCACAAGGTGCTTTTGTCGAATGATGTCGAAATTTCCATTTGCTGTAGACGCTCGCAAGCCGTCGGCAATGCTGCTTTGGCTTTTTGGGTTCGAAAGAGCCCCGGAAGCGATCGCACGTTGAAGATCTGGGCCTCCTTCGCGTGGCTCGCAGCCGAATACATTTGTGTCCATGTTCTCGCACACCACAGCTGCACCTGCGAGTATGCCACCAGTGGCACTCGGGAGTACGATAGCATCTAGTTTCTCACCCGATGCCCTGGTAACTTGGTCCATGAGCTCTAGTGTTGCTGTGCCTTGGCCAAGAACAATGCGTGGATCATCCATGGGACCGACGAATACAGAGCCCGAGTCTTGCAATATCTTTTCGGCAGCGCGCTCGCGATCTTCCGGACTCGATCCTGCCAGAACGACGGTAGCCCCATTCTCTTTTGCAGCGGAAATCTTTGAAGGCATCGAGGCTTCTGGAAGGACGACCGACGCTTTGATCTGGAGCGATCGTGACTCAGCAGCGATCTTTGCCGCGAGCGCTACTGCGTGACCAAAATTTCCTTTCAGATATTAGCCCACAAAGATTATTGCCAAGGGCTCGTCGCATTACCGGTGCTAACTGCCACCACGCCATTTTTCAGGTCGGCATCCGACTGTTGCGCTATGAAGTTAGATGCCCCTCGAAACTTGAACGAGCCCGACTTCTGCAAGTTCTCACACTTCAAGAAGAACTTTATTTGTAATGCCGGAGTCGATGCCACCAGTGACAAAGAGTTAGACGTTATGGTCGGGGTAACATGTATCAATGGTTTGATGAGCTCATGGACCGCTCTTACATCGGCGAGAGACATAAGACGTGCTTTATTCATTTTGATGAATGAATTAGAAGCTGTGAGTCCGCTGCGCTGTTGAGATTCACGAGAGAAGAATACCGATTCATTCCGTGCGGTTTCGAGTCCAATCAATAGCCCGGCGACATTTGGATGGGTAATTTTGGTGCAAAGGCTTAGAACAGGCTACTGGCTTCAATATTATTGTGCTAAGGGTTGTTATCCCGTATTTATGTACTCATCAGAACGGTAGAGAAGTGGGAATTGTGGAAGGGGCAATGAGTGGATCATAAGTAGCACAGGAGTGACGCCAAGGACAGAAGCGAAGGACAGAAGTGGCAGGACAGATTACAAGGTACCGAGGTTAATCAAGATGGGTAATTGTATCGAGCCCGAATGATCCTTACTTGCACTGTCATGCTTCAATTCTGATGAGCGCTGTAATTTCTCTGCTCGAATTATCGCCTCTTCAACTCGGCGGCTTTGTTCGGCACAGTTCAGATCTGGGAAATCAGTAAATGTCAAATTATTTGTTTCTGTAACATTGAAGAGCTGTATAGATAAGAGATGACAGAGTTCTCAACTGTTTTCGATCCATGCCGGGCGCCCTCGGTGCCGACTCTCCGGTCACACGGAGGTTAGACCGTTCTGACGACCAGGGCTCTGCATTTACTGGTTCAAGCTTTTCGTAGTCTGACTACATAGCTTACTTTCCCGCTGATACGTAACAAATATCAGGGTTCATCGGCTTATTAACCTATGATGTTTCGTTAAAAAATGTCACACGCACAGCAGCAGCCTTAACACCTTGGCAAGCCGCTGTATCCCCTCGATCAGAAGATTGTCCTCGACCCAGACAAAACATATTCTGGCACCATTCAAAAAGAATTCTTGGCCATCCAATGTATCTCCTTCAACTAAAAAGAGACTTCCAGGGTGGATAAGTAGATTCTGCTTGTCAGCGGCAACCTTTACGACGTCAGATGCCTGTACACTTTCTGGAAATTGCAGCCACACATAATATCCTCCGGCAAACCCACTCTTGTCGGGGAGAGGTGTGGAGACTCCAAGAGGCAGCAGATGAACCGAGATCGCTTTCATGAGTTTGTGATAACGCCGAGAGTAAGCTGGCTGCAACACCTTATGCAAATGATCAGACAACGAAGTCGAAATAACATGCGATATGATTGCCGCAGTAAACTGGGATCCGCAACCCCCAGATCTGGTTGAACCACTGCTCGCAATTAGCGACGATATCCACAAATACGTTAGACGACGAACTCGTACGTTTGGGACAACCCCCAGGTGAATTTAGGCGTGGCTTCCGCCCAGCCTGTGCGCAGACCCGGCCCCATGATCTTGCTGAAACTGCCATTGCTGACACTGTTGCCAAAGGCGTCGACTGGTCCCCCATCCAGGTACGCATCGACGTCAACTATCCTTGGCTGGCAAGCTGTTTTGCATTTGGTGACTTTTGTGGAACTCTCATGATTCCAGAGCAGCATGTCATAGACGTCATCCGTGATAATTAGCGCGTCATGCTTTCTTGCCAGTATGACGAGCGCTTTTCGTCTTGATAAACTCATAATCCGCCCAGACGGATTTGCGAATGTGGGAACAGCGTATATTACCTGGCGGTAGCTCTTATTCCAAGACCGATTTGTCTTCGTTGCTGGTGTAGGTCCAAGCGTATCAACATCGCAACCTTTTAGTTCCTTGGACAAGAATTCGATATCAAGGCCCTCATCATCTTCGGGTACGGCTCGCAGCTTACCATGAAACCCGGCGTCGTCGAAAATTCGGCACGCACAGAAGTATGTCGGAGCTGCCATCCAGATGAACTGGGTGATTGCTGGGTCCGTGAATGTTTGCAAAATGCAGGACAGATTCTGACTCGCGCCTCCCGTTATGCATATGCGATCCATGGTGATTGGCTTCATTGGTGAGTAGAAACTTGATAGCCATTCGGCGATACTCCGTCGAAGAGGCTTATAACCATCATCTGGACCATACTCCAGCAGGCTGTCTCTGGTTGAAGCTTCGGGCAGAGACATGGCAACTTGACTTGCGTCACGCAGCTCTCTGATTGGCAAGAGGCCAGGATTCGGCCATCCCAGTCGAAAATTGATTTCTGTGAGATCTTCAGACTCCATGATCTCCCATTCACGTTTGGACAGACGATGCTTAGGATGCAAGTCGTATGCCTACGTTTCGAACAAGTCATACGTGACCCAGAGGATAATAAGGACAATGAAGTATGCAACCTCATTTCTGGGTTTCCTTGTTATGTGTGACTAAAGATGCATATTTATACAAAGCTGGACCTCAAATTTGGGATACCACCGCTGCGATTGCAATGAGTGGCTAAAATTGTGAACCAAGTGATGCACGTGCGTAAGCAGGGATAATTTCTTCTCAGTGTGTGTTTCACTAAGTCACTTCGTACCGAATCTGACGAGTACAGTCCATTATGCCTCCGTTCTTATGATCATGCGCCTCTGGTCTATCAGTAACCAGAGGAATAGGAGCAGACAAGCTTATCCCATGCACAATCCTGCTTCTCTGCTTATCACTTGCAGGCATCAGACTAAGGGAACAAGACATGCATCCGCGTTTGAAGGACAGCTCAAAAGGACAGCTTGGAAGTACAGGTGGAAGGACAGGGTGAAAGGACAGGTGGAAGGACAGGGTGAAAGGACAGGTAGAAGAACAGGGTGAGAGGACCGGTTTCATCACAAAAAAATCTCCCTAGCTGTGTACTGAGCATGGCGCAGCGTAAGCAGTCAATTCCCTTTTCCCACCGATTCATATTATCCCACTCTGGATAATACAGCCAGAAGCTTGGAAACCTTATATAAAAGCCCTCACTCTGCTCCCTCTACAGTGTCTACAGAATATCAGGTATTTCGAAACATTTTCGTAATAAAACCTGCATTCAAACTTCAATCTTTCTTTGCAAAACAATGGCGGCTTCAGCAACAACCGATACACGACCTCAGAGCGAGAACGACAAGAAATCTGCCTTGCGGGCCATTTCTTGTAAAACATGTACCAATGGAAACAAAGTCACTGTCAGATTTTCGGACGGTCATTTTACCTTTCACTCACAGTGGTTATATGACGCACGCTGCGATGGAGCGCTTGGAGCTGCCAAGGATGCTAACACTGCAATTTGTTCGCAGCCGGGAAAGACCTTGAAAATCACAAGCGCCCATCTAGGCTTCGATTCTGTTGAAAATCTTGGCGGAAATTTAAGAATCGCGTGGGACAATGGAGAGACATCCTACTTTCCTGCCTTGTGGCTCAGAGTGATGGCTCCCCTGGTGGCATCAGTGTCAAACTGTGAAGCGGCCTTGAAGCCGACCGAGTTGAATAAAGGCTGGACTGTCGACAAGCTGGTTATTCCCGAGATCTCATACAAAGAGCTTTTTGACAATGAAATTACTCAGAAAAAGCTTGACGAGTTGACTCTCACCGTAATTGACTACCTGCTTCTGCCCACGTCCCCTGGGATAGTGAAGGTAGTCGACTTGCCGCCGCCAAATATGGACGACGAACTGAGCCATGTCAACAACTTGAACACGATTGTTTTGAAGAAACTATTTGGCTCGGTTTTTGTCCACCCTACCCGAGGAGCAGATAAATCTTTTAATGTATCCTCTCGCGCAGAGGAGGCAGACAAAAGAAAGGAGCTACCAAATTACGACACCAAGCAAGTCCTGCTTCCACACGCGGATCACGCCTTCTACGAGCAGCCTATTCAGGTCCAGGGCTGGTACATTCTCGAGGGTGAGAGCGAAAACACTTGGGTATCTGCGGTAGCAGCACTAGAGACCCTCAAACACGAAGCGCCAGATTCCTATCGCGCCCTCTGCAACACTCCCATGGCTCTTGGCCGCGTCTCTGCCTTCTATGGCAAGCCGGTCTTCCAGATGACTGTTGATACGACTGTCGCAATGATTCCCGGAACAGACCAGTTCAAGCGCATTCGCTGGCACCCAAACTTCATCGGCAACCTTCTTTGTTCCTACGATCAGTACGAAGAGGCGCGTTCTGCCCAACAAAAGTTTCTCGAGATTCTACGCAGACCAACGCATCAACTCAAGCTACATCTTTCACCCGGCGATTTCCTCGTATGGGATAACCATAGGGTGCTCCACGGGCGCGAGAGGGTTTTCAGCAACCCTCGTACCGGAGTTGGCCAAACAGTGCCTGAACAGGTTGTTCATGACAAGTATAGATCGCTCTGCATTGGCATGCTCAGCGGCTTGGTCAATGATCAATGGCTTGTTCATCTTCCAATGCCGCAGTTGAGGGAATTGCTTAGCCTTTGTCAGAAGAAATACGGATCGCAAATTGGCGGGACATGATGATCTGCTTGAGCCCATCATGATGTTACTGGAACAAATATGTAGTGCTTGACAATATATGCTTGCTTGCTTACGGACGGTCAAGCGTTTGACGTGGTATACTTTCTTCGCGTTTCGTCATCGAATTTAAAGGCATTGGCTGCTTTCAAGTTGTTCGCGAAAATTTGACGTCGTCCTCACAAGTAGAACATGCGTTTTTCAGCGAGCGGTGCATGAAAAGTTTTTAAATGGACATTCAAGAATTTATGTCTCTCTATTCACGAGACAGTTGCTCTTTCCACCTCAGGACCGCTGCTAACGTAAGTTTTCAATTCTACAAGTGCTTGCTTGACACTGCCAGAGAAATTGCCAAGAACAAGCTTCTTCTACTAAAATCAATAGAGAACCATTTTTGATGGTCTCTGTAGGATTTAGGACATATCACACCTCCAGAGCATGCTTTTTACCCAGTCACTGTAAGCCACTACAATTTGGCATACCACCGACCGCCGCTACTTTTGTATACATGTATGCTTCTGAGCGACCGGTTTCCGTGGGAAGTTGTGACGGTTCGGGCTCCCAGACTTTCAAGTGTGCACACTATTTCAGAAGCTCTGACCCTCATAGCAAGAAACATGATATATTTTGAGATGAGGATTCGCCCAAGTCTTGGTATGAGTGGCAGCTATGAGGAGAGGGGGCAAAGATCAACGGAATTCACCCGTGGTGCTACCTTCGAGTGTATGCATCGTTGCCTAGATCTTCACTTTACCATGCATGTGCCGCGTCTTTGACACAGACCTAACTTTTCTCGCCCGCGTATCTCGTATCTGTCCTTCGTGACTGTCCTTCGTAAGTGTCCTTCCAGCCTGTCCTTCCAGCCTGTCCTTCCAGCCTGTCCTTCCAGCCTGTCCTTCCAGCCTGTCCTTCGAGTCTGTCCTTCGAGTCTGTCCTTCAAAGCTGTCCTTCCCGATCGTCATGTGCATCCTGCATTTAGCATATGAGGGGTTTGCAGTGTTGCAATGAAGGCGGAATGAATATTGGGTCAGATATGCGCACCTGCGGTGCGACGCCGGCTGCATGAGTGAATAAGAGTACAGCCCCCCTCTACATGGCTCTATTCTTAGGCAGCTACCTGGAGCTTCCTCTCCGACCGGCGTCATCGTCATGTTAAGAAGTTCCTGGCTACATGACCAACTATCTAAATTTTGGAGGCTCCCGCTTCGGCAAAAAACGTTGACACTCCATTACTATTATCACATGCCGCTCAGAACGTTGATTCGTGGTCTAACACATCCTAAGACTCTGCCTGTTTGAGGCATCTATCGCATCCAGGGGCCTCACACCAAATGGATTTGAAGGAGGAGATTGAAGTAGTTCCAGCTGCTAGAGGGGACTGCTATGGTAAGTTGAGCGAGAGTACGGCATTTCACAATATTGAATCTCATTCGGAAATCAGAGCAGATATCGACCCTCTGGCGCCTGGCAGAGAGTTGCGATACTGCATTGCCGTCTATCGTCGTTATTGACATGATCTGCTATCTCGGCGAGGAACGCTCCTCTGACCATGTGACACTCTGCTCTTGGTTTCACATGGGAAATGCCGACCCGCGTTGCATCACAAACAGGGTGATGACTGCATTACTTTCAGGAACGATACAGGGCTCGTCACTCCGCGCATTCAAGATCATTGTCCCGAAGGCCAGTGGATACTGGTGCCGGAATAATATCATTCAGCAGCGATTCATAGACAGCAACGTCAAGTCAGTCTATGACTTTGCCGAGCCGCGACAGTATTATACTGCTGTGGAGGTTAAAAATCCAACAGCTGCGTCTCTCTGGGAATTTCTCGAAAATGCCCTTGGGGCTATCGAGCTTCATGAAACCAAGTATTCTGGTCTCCTGGAGCAAGAATTCGCCACTCTGGGGAACAAGATTCAGAACAGATTGTCGCTACCCTTGCTGCTTCCTGATCCAATACAGAAATATCGCATTGCTATTCTTCACGGGTTTCAAGATTGGATTCTCACAGAGATGATTTATCAGGCAGCTAAAGACATGGCTATAGAGGTGTATGTTCTCGGCCAGTATGGGCATTGGATGCAAGATGTGCAATATGAGAGCTATCGCAAAGCCTTTATACCCGTTAACGTCAGCATTGACGGTACTCTCCCCGATCGCATTGTCGAGGCGCTCCAAGAATACAGAGTTGATGGCTTAGTGACTTTTGGAGACCCTTGGCTTATCCCCGTTGCGTACGCCGCGGAGGCTCTTGGACTGCCGACTTCGCCTCCCCTTTTGTTCGAAACTTGCCGAGACAAGTATTTAACCAGGATGATAGAACTACCAAGAGACTTTCAGTGCATGCGTATCGACTGGTCCCGCGGTGTCGAGCACTGTTTAAGGTCTATACGTCAATCCGAAGACCTCAAGTTCCCACTGATTGTCAAGCCGTGCGCTGGCTTCAGCTCCCAAGGTGTACGCAAGGTCTACAACCAAACCGAGCTACTAGCGGCCGCAGCCAATGCCAACAGAAACAATCATAGCACAAATAGCTTGGTTACGGTTGAAACCTACATTGATGGCCCCGAGGTGGATGCAAACTTCGTTCTGCTAAATGGCGACCCATTGTTCTTTGAAGTCTCCGATCAGTTTCCAGCCAAGGGCGACCTCGAATCCGCGGCTCCTGAATCCACTTTTTCAGAGACTGAACTGTTTCTACCTTCTGCTCTGCCACCCGAAGAACAAGACCTTATCAAAGAGAAGATGCTCAGCATATTGACCAAATTGGGCTGCTGGAGCGGAATATTCCACATGGAGGCGCGGCTTCGCAACTCGTCCATGAAGTACTGCATATCTGGCGACGCCTTTGACCTTGCACTCGAATCCAAACCGACAAAGACAGAACCGGTCGAGTGTCTCCTAATCGAGAACAATTGTCGGCCTCCGGGTACAAACTCGAACTCTGCTGTTCTTCACACCTATGGTATAGATTTCTTTGCCCTTCATTTGCTTATTGCCCTCGGCGACGACTCAAGAGTTCGAGCTCTTTCGACACCATTCATTAATGGGGCCCAATATCATTGCGATCTTGTTAGCATCCCGATACCTAGAGGTGGAATATTTGCCTCAAAAGATGCCACGGGTGATCTGTTGGGCCGATATCCAGCGCTTCGTAAGAATATTGTCAAGTGTGGATGTTATTTCAACTACGGAGACGAGGTACCAGACCCAAATTCTGGTACGCTTGGTTCGATCGCTTTTTTCCTGGTATCTTCGACCATCAGTCGAAAAACTGTTTGCGATACAGTTCGGTTCGTGAGGAAACATTTTCGATTCACGCTGCTTCCAAAAACAAAAGACTCTTGGGCATCAATTGCTTCCTAGAGGTTACTCCATGTAGCGAAAGAACTTGTATTGCAATCTTTTCTCAAGAAGGAAATCATGAGAACAAAGTGATGTATGTCGAAGCTACCCTACACAGTATGTAGCCTGATTTGATAGCATGCGTTTCGCGTTTGTTTATAATAGAATCCATTTTAACACTCGATTCAATGAATGAATAGCGAAGTCGAAAGGCCTAAGTGATGGAGTTTAGGATCTGGATATAAGACGCTTGGGCATTAAAAGTAATACGTCCGTTTGGTTCGATTTTCGACCCTAGTGTATTGTTTCACTTTTCAACACGTTTCACACCTTAAAGATCAAGCCTACTGGTTCCCCCACACAGCCTCGTCTTCAAAATCTCAGTTGTATATCGTACTCCATAGAAATGTGGCTATATTTGATCAATTGAGCTCAATGTCCTTCTTCAATCTCAATACACCTCGCGGCCTTTATAATGCACTGTTGACAGAACTCATCGGGCAGCTAAAGCAAATACTCTGGCCGCAACCAGTCGAATGTATCGAGGAGTTCAAGGCTGAGATCGTTCGAGTAATTCATTATTTCTGTTCCCCAGTCCGTAGTTTTGGTCGTTGGCTCAGCAGAGCTTTCCGGAAAATTCAGCGTGAAGTCTAGCACACGCTCAATCACCTTCCACACGCAGCATGTCAGTTCTCTGTTGGGCATGAGTGGCTTTATCCAATTCAGAAACCCGTTGAGCAGGCTCAGCTTTTGAACCAGCTCGGATCTGGAGACACCCAGTGTCGCCAACCCGTTACCAGTCTTGTCTGCAGAAGCTCGCAGCAACTCTAAGCACAGGATACCAGCCGCGGGTGAGGCGTACCCTATCACTAACCACTCAAAGTCCTCGTGTAAGCCGGTCATTCTATCCTTGTGTTCCCAGAAGATGAGCGTCAGGGAAACAATGTCCAAGCTGACTTGAAGTAGTGGTGCACTCAGTGTTACGTTCTCCACCTTGTTGAGGAGGCGCTCGATGAAGAAATTATTCTGCAGGTACTCAAGCCGTATCAAAAGCTTTGCGTAGAGCTTGGGTCCTGGGATCTCTCGGTTGCCGACGTCCTCGGGGTCGAACATTAGGCATCGGGGGAATTTGGCCATCATCTCTTCTTGATTACAGCGAAGATCACTATGACACAGCATTAATCCAAGTGGAGTGACTGTCTGCCAGGGCCATTGCGACAAGACTATACGAGCAAGACTTACAGGAGCTCTTCTTTACTCATGCAACCTGCGGTCTGCAGTGCATTGTTCAAAATGGAATCCCTGATGAATCCCAGCGAGGTTCTAGCACGCAACAACGTGCTGGAGTAGATCTCGGCCAGAGTGTTCCAGCCGCAGTCATCAACGATGCCGTCACTCCAAGGCGTGACGCCCAGCAGCACCTCGTCAGAAATGTCAAGTGGCAATGGTGTGGAGATGAAACGTTGCGATAGCATAGGCGGCCGCCCGGAAAATGTAGACACGACTTTGTCGGCATGAAATATCTTAC
This sequence comes from Torrubiellomyces zombiae, assembly GCA_018831705.1. NCBI lineage: Eukaryota > Fungi > Ascomycota > Sordariomycetes > Hypocreales > Ophiocordycipitaceae > Torrubiellomyces > Torrubiellomyces zombiae. The sequence goes on from JADHZA010000194.1 coordinate 16,371, forward strand.
CAAATAAACGTCTTCCGATCTGCGTGCATATCCCCTTGTCTTGCAAACTACCTCCAGTCGCGTGCAGGCCAAGGTAGGTCAGTAGACTCACGGTCTCTCCATGGAGTCTAGAGTGCCCGAGACCTGCAGCTGAGTGGTTAGATTTGCTTCGTCTGCCTAACATATTCATTGAGGCACCAACTGACTGTCATCACCGTTCACAATTGATTCGAGACAACCCTGCCGGTACAGGAGATACAAGAGTAACGTATTGGCGCTTGGCAAGTTTCTTGTGATTTCAACAGCGTCCCAAGCGCAATCCTTGTATCTGAGAATGAATGTGTTGTAGTCGCGGGAAGTGTATTTGAAACTTTCGGCCCCCTGGCGGAAGGCAATGGTGCCAAACGCCCAGTGGTTGAAAAGTAGGCCAAGTCCCTCCCACCTCATATTGGGTCCGGAGAAGCTACTAAACCACTCTTTCGGGTCATTGTAGTCCTCGCGCAGAGGCCTAGAGCTGTTGCGACAAAGCGCAGTCGCCATCTCATTTAGCGACTCATTGTGGCGATCACCATCTAGGTACGCCCCAAATGAGTCCCAAAACGCAACGTGCAGCCACTGGGTGGCGAGCCTGCACCAGCCGTCATTGGGGTTCACATGAGCCTTGAAGAGTTCATGGGATTGGGCCCTGCGCGGTATGGCGCGGAGAATCCGCATGGCCATTTCCTTGATCCTGACGTCGCACATGAGGCGGGAGGCGCAGAAGCCCGGCTCCGACGCATTCGAGTTGACCGACGGCTCTTCTGGTGACGGGACAGGCAACATCCTCGACTGTGTCTCGCACATGGCGTACCGATAGCTGGTGACGCCCAGATAGCCCTCCTCGTTCAAGGCAGGGCTTAGGGGCTCCGGGGTGGGATCGGGCGAGACTCGTTTGGATCGACTAGCTCGTCGTGACTCTATCGTCGACGATGGCTTCGTCTTGCGCGCGGTGCATGTTGTTTCTGTCAAGTAAACGCAGCTGTCGGCAACCTTACCAGATCTGCACCGTGAGCAAATGGGCATGCTGTGGTCACAAGCAACTTTGCGCTTCCGGCATGGTTCGCAAGCCTGTTGGCGGCCGTTACGCCGGTACGGGGCGATGCCAGAGCTTTGCGGAACTTCCGGGGACAACATCACTCGACGATCGGGAGGCATTTCCTTAAAGACGGTGGATTTCTGGCTCAGTGAACTTGACGGTGACTAGAATTCGGTCAGTAATACCTGTAAGTGCAACCCCAGGACCCTGGCTGGGCGGCTCTCGGCTCTCGGCTCTCGGCTTGGAAAAACCGCCTGCCCGTGACATCATCCTTTCCACTACCGTTGCAGATGGTGTCTCCGCGTATCGCTGGGTCCTCATCGTCGACCTGCAGCGGTTTCGGCAGTCAATATTGAATGCTTTTCAGATGGGATGAGGCGCATTCAGCGGTGCAACGGCAGTACTGGAGGCGAAGAGACGCGGTCCAGCCACGCAGAAATCTGTGAAGGAAGTACATTGCGACATAATTACCTAACGAACATTGGCTGCCTCCGACGTCGCTTTAATAGCTGCAACAAACCCCGGACCAGATTGGTCAAGAGAGAGCTCAATGCAGCGATGAACCCCGTTGCAGCGCCAACATGCCGAAGTCGGTCGCTCATCATCGAAGGGAATTGGAGTCACCTACCTATAGCCTCGGTACGTAGGTACCTATTTTTGCCATCGTCGTAGGCGTAGACCTGGCCCGTTGTCGTGCCTGCCTCCCGGCCCCCGATCGTCGCAATAGAGGAAGGAAGTCGTCATGGTTCCTTCCAATTGACGAGAAACCGCAAGCCCTCGTTCAATCGCACAAAATGTTCGCAATGTCTGCTTCTTGTGATATTCTTTTCCTCGATAGCCATCATTGCCCGCGTCGCGCGTCAAGCCATCATGTCGTTGTCTGACTATCCGCCGCCGCCGTTTTCTCAGGCTTCCGCCGCCACCGCCGATTGGTCCCACCCAACTCCCCGCCGGTCGCTCTGGGAATTTTTGCCCAGTTGGGTTTCTACCTTTTTTCGGTCGCCGTCTTCGCCGCCGCCAACACCGCCCTCGCCCTCGCCCTTGCCCTCGCCGTCGCCGCCGCCGACGCCTTGCCTACTTCTTTCCTATAAGAGTGTCATATTAAGGGACTTACGTTAGAAAGTGTAATGTCTAATATATGCATGCCAGATCAAGAATTAAAAGAAGATGGCGTGAATAAGCTCCGGCAGCTGGACGCCGAAGCCACGAAGGCTTTTTTCCGGCCAATGGTCGCCCATCTCGAGTTCTCGCCAATGAATTGGTCGGTCCCGCCCGAAGAATTGTTTACCGGGCAAAAATGCATCGTGTCTGGACTGGGATGCAAGGGCTTAAACACCGTTAAAGCATCGACATGGGGCCGACATCTCAAGACCAAGAAACATCTGGTAAGATACGACTCTTGTGACAGATCGTAGTCTGGTAACTAGCTAATAAATACTGTTGTAGAAATATGAAGAACAGATGAAAAAAGCGGCCGGGGAGGCCAAGAAGAAGAGAAAACGGGATGATGATGACGACGATGACGATGACGACGATAATGAACCCCCTAATAAAAAGCCACGACTTTGATGCATGCCTGATGAAATCCGCGTCGCGTACATTAGCTCAGTAAGCTTGAAGCCGTAAGTTTGCCATAAGAATCTCGTCGAATGTCAAGTGCACACACGGCCTCAAGGACTTAGACCCTTACAAGGGGCAACAGGAAGATCGTGAGATGAGAATCCGCCAGCATGTGCATCGGAGTCGTCAAAAATAATGAAATCGACTGCCTACTCAGTTACTGGATCCCAGCATATCTCTTTTGACTTCCGAAGACAATTAGAGGCATGAGCCGACGGCAACGAGGGTTGATGCTGAGAAACTTTTCGCCCACATTGGTCCCTGGAAGTTGTACAGCTTAAAGGTTCTAGTAAATGCTTACTGGTTATGTTTATAGCATTTAAAGGCCATTCACACTAATAACATCTCCTGGTCTTGTACCACATTCATGTTACCAACAGGGTTGGGTCTGTTTTCATAACCCATGTGGCCACATTCGTGGGGCGTAACAACAATCTCCATGACTAATTATCATATGTCTATTCGACCCTGAGACCTTCACCTAGCTTTATCGAACCTATGCACTTTCATCCCCCATCTCCAACCCAGTATATCTGTGAAGCTCTGTCAAGTTCACGACGGTTTCCCATCTATGATCTGAACCACCAGCTACGTATTTCAGTGAAGGATCAGGACTAAGTAGTTATGAGTAAGACGAGAAAGTTGCTTGCACCAAAGCTCCGTACCAGCAAGACCCGAGTCAGGACTTAATATAATTACATGCATGCTTTGGACCAACATCAATGATGACTGTGGGGTCGGGCGGGTACCTGCGCGTTGCTTAGTCCTCCAGCAGACACGGTAAGCTTCAAATTTTGAGCGAGCGGCAGATTGTGAGGAGTTGTGATTGCGGCCAACAAATGGTCTAGTCTTTGAGAGACGGTGCCGTGCGGCTGTCTGCGAGGAGATACTCGACTTGTTCTACGATCATGTGCAGCAGCGTTTCTATTTTTGCGTCACAAACGACGGACTGCAACCATGTGGGTCCATCATGCATGACCACCATGAAAATGGGGACCCAGAGTGTAAATAACTGCTATCAATGGTGCGGCTTGTACATGTGTTACAATCCTTTGCATCATCATCCTCGAACGAAAAGCGTCGAATACATGTCATTGTCAAAGCTGGGCCAACCCCAGAGCGCAACATAATGGTAGCAGGAGCATGAATTAACAGTGTTGGAGGAACACATCAATGATGCATGCACATGCTGGAGTAGCCAGAATCCATCCAGAAGGGCCGAGATGGATGTTTCAATGTCATGTTGGTTTGGAGAGTTCGCGGCAAGTAACATCAGAATTACGCCCAATATGCGTCTAGTCATGTTACAGCAACTAGTCAATTAACACAATACCTCACTTACCTAGCTCGGCTCCTCGGGTGCTCACCAACAGACTTAGTACACAGCTGTCGACTCCTGCAGCTGTGTAACATGACTTTGGGTGTTTCGTAACCATGCCAAAAGGCGGGGGCGAGTAAGGCGGCCACTAGTCTACTTTCAGTTTTCGCTCTCGCTTGGTACATGTACAAGCAGGAGCTCGGCGGTCTATTGACCTGTGACTGGCAAATCCGGGCAATCTCTGTCGTAATGCTCGGAGAACCTGGGGAAATTAGAAGGGACATTTGACTGTTTTACCATAGTCAAGGATTACGATGAAGAAGAGCGGAGATTCCTTTGTTTGGAGACGCGCATGTTGAGTGTTGGACTACAAATATCCGCCTTGGGCCTCCTCTTAGGATTTCTCGCATTTCTCGTGAGTCCATTGATAACATTGAACTGATACCTTCGTCTCACTCTATTACAAACAGCAATATCTTCGCTATACCAGCAAAGGCTCCAGCCAAGCTCCCCCGCCAATAAACATGAAGTTCGGCTATCTCTTGTTCATGGCCCTGCCGACTGCCATGGCCCGCGGTTACAAATATTCTATTACGTTACCCGACACACTTTGGATCAATGGGCTTGCGCTTCCAGGTGTAGTTCCGGAAGATACTTGCCGAGACAAGCCAGATCCATCGTTCCGTCGGATTTGCATGGACTGGTCTAAAGGACAGGCGCATGTTATTGACAACAACGGCCACAAGCATTGCATGAAAGGGAAAAGAGCGGGCAAGGGTGGATGGTCGCAAAATTGGAAGGGTGTACGTTGTACTTGGTAACATCTCGATCTTTGTTTCCAAACCTGTTCTTAGGTCTGCGTGATACATGTACGGTGTAGCTTTCTTTTTTGGGTTTCTTGGGATGCGAGTCAGTAGATACTACGAGCCACTGGGCAGGATGTTAATTGATTGGGTGTTTGTATTAGAGCAAGGTCGTTGATCTTGTGACGTCAAGTATGGCGGAAGCATTCATTCAAGCTGCCTGCCCGTGCCACCAGCCCTTAGTTGAAAAAGAAGTGCCCCGCCAATCCCGGCCCCGTTATTTACGGTGTCATTCGCAAGATGGCCTACCCGCCGGCCCTTCTCCTACGGCAATTCGTAATCTGGTTCCTGGGATTAATGCCCAAGCTCCCCATCTCACTCATCACTGTTCGAATCGACTTGCTCGAAAATTGGAAGTCGGAATGGCTAGATATAAATGAAGGGATGATTGGCGACATAGACGGCATCCAATGGATCAAGGTCAACGGGAGCCATACGTGCGTATGTCTTGTTCCGGCGAGCCGCGTCCCCCTCCCGAGGGACCCAATCTGGTAGTTACGGATTCTGGATCAAAGCCCTACCTAGGTGCCTGGCTGTTCACGACTATGTTACAGCCGTGCACCTGTTGCCTGATGGAGTGGCGGGAAATCATTGTCAGCGCTATGAACGTGGATCTAAATTGCCGAGGCCCAGGCGCGAGACTGACGGTCAATGCCTATGGCATAAGTTCGTTGATGATTGAGGTTGAGGAGCTTGAGCACCGTCAGCTACACCACATACTTGTAATGATGTACTCCGTAAAGGACTGGAGGGTCTGGATGTTGACAGTCTCCAAAGCCTCAAATACGGTCAAGTGATCTGAGCCCTGGGCTATACTAGGCATTGGATATTTGGGTCTCTTTGTACGTTATTGAATCATTGTAATGTCTACACAACACCCAGACCAATCTGATGTGCTTGGCTTCGCAGGTAGGAGAAATCATAGATGGAAAGCCAAATGGCGGCGATGACATAATAGCGAGCGACCTCGTTTTTTCACCCCACCAAACCTCTAATTACAGACAAAGTAGGGTGCCATGACGTCATCCCTCACTCGGGTGTTCCAAGGCAGCGCTCAGCGCCAAACGGAGATTCGGCGACTTCGTTGGACCCTAATTACATATTTCTGAAAATTGTAATCTTGTATTATATTTGCACACGTAAACGTGTAATGTACGAGACCCTCGCATCGTTCATGTGTTCACCTGTCGAAGAGCCACCAAATTCGCGAGCATCGCCAATCTGATTCCCCGTTCGCCTCGACTCGCCCGGCAACATCTACTCCAGTGAACAACAAGCTTCGGCACCATGGATCTCTTACTCTCAATTCCTATGCTGTCCTATGTCTTTTCGCCGGCGAGCTCATCGTGGTTCACCTCGTTCAACCTTCTCTTCTTTTACATGACTTGGTCGACCCTCGTACTCTCGCACTCCGCTCTTCACATCCATCTCGTCGGCATCAGCGCCATCCGCATCGTCCTATGGCTTGTTCCCGCGACACTTTTCTTGTTTGTTGACACGGCGCTTCCAAGCCTCGTCGTTGGCGTCAAGCACGGAGGTCGAAGCGCGCTCCCTCCCCACCGCCTCGATACGCTCGCTCGCTTCGCCGCGATAGCCGTCGTCAACCTCGTCGTCGTGACACTGGCCGAAGGTGCGGCTAACTATCTGCAAATACAACTACTCCGCCGGCCGGCCTTTCGGACGGGCACGACTCTGCCACTGCCTTGGCAAATTTTCAAGCACACCGTGGCCTTGCTGGCGGCCCGCGAAGTCCTCTATTACCATATCCATCGGTACGTTTTCCACGCGCAAGGAGGATACCTGGCGACGAGCCACAAACGCTGGGCGCACGTCAGGACCGCCGCACCGTTCAGCCTGCAGCTTCTGACGGACCATCCGCTGTGTCTCGTCCTGCAGCGCCTGGTGACGCTGTACCTACCCGCGGCATTGCTAAACACACATCTGCTCACCTACTTCCTCGTCGTCACGCTGTGCACCTTGGAGGAGACCCTCGCCATGTCCGGCTACACCACGGTTCCGGGCATCCTCATGAGCGGCGTGACCCAGCGCGTGGGAGTCCATTACGCATCGCGTGGGCGTTACAACTTTGGCACATGGGGCTTCCTTGATTGGGCGTATGGCACTGGGCGCGGTCGCGACGTGCTAGACGACGTGCGCGATGAGGCGGAAAAGCATCACGCCAAGGAGAGGATCGCGGATCGCGGCACCAAACTGATTGATGGCCTGTCCATGGGCAACGGTAAATCGCGCAAGGTCAGGTCAAAGTCGCCTTAATGCAGGGTCTGGGACGTTTGCTGCAGGAGGCTCGGTGTTTGACGGCGTTTTTTTTGGGGGCCAAGATGTTTGAGGTGGTATTTTTTTTGGACATTTTTTCGGGTGGTCAATGATGGATGCTCGCCCTACTCTCTGGCGTTGGATCTTGGGCTTGGCAAGGCACTTGAATAAGGGAGACTCTCCGTGCCTGTCGTTGGAGACTGTGTATAATACTTGGATAGTATCTACATATACGGAGTAGACCGTTCATATCTTAAGTACTAGTACTTTCCAGGTCGTCAGATGGCTAATACATGTACTCAGTAGGTAGTTCCCTAATAATTTACGGGCGCCTGCTTTCTTCGAAACCGCTGAATTATTCCCAGTAGTGCCATCTTTTTGTTCGATTAGGCCAGCCACGTGGGCACCACTGCATGTATGTATCTACCTACCTGTGCATATGTCGTACTCCCCAAGCATCGGCCTACCAATCCTCCGAGTTGATAAAATGTCTCGAGACTATCAATGTATTGCTGGATGGACTATTACGACCGTAGCTGCATGAATTGATTCTCAGTTGATGACCTGGGGGGACCAATGAGGAATGGCTGCCTACCATCGCACCACCCGTACATACGGGAAAGTACCTTGCATGACATGCGGACCATGCTGACCGCCCACGCACCCACGCACCCACGTTACTCTACTACTAGTAATTAGTTTGTATGTACCTTCCTTTAACTTCCTCACTGGCGTAACGGCACGAAAACGCTAACAGCCTTCCCCGCGTGTAGCGGCGGCTGACACCCGGCGCAATTAATGTATGTACCTTCCCGTTACTCATATTCGTGCCAGACTGCTAGTAATACATACAGTGGGTAGCTGTATAATCTTGTCCGCCCAGGGGCAACGCGGCGTGCGCGGGTACTCCCCGTGGTCCGTGCTCCACCAGATTCGTCCTCGTTACAACAAGCGACCGCGAGCGAAGAGCTTCCTTTCTGCACAATTCCACTAGCCCTCTCGGCGAGCCAGCAAAGCCTTTCGGGCGACGCATTGGAGCACAAAGCTTCACTGGTCCTGGTGAAGCTTGGCCCGGCTGGCTTGACGGAGGCCGGACGAGTGTTGTCGTTTATTCACCGCCAGTGACATTTCCAGTCGAGCATCGTCGCGCCGCTTGCATTCGCGCGACTTTTTTTTGCCATTGATCACCCTCTAATGAGGCGTATCTCGCTCGGTTAGGTTCGAGATTGAAGCGCTTCAACCTTCAAGACTTTGGAACGGTCTCTTGCTCAAGCATATCGACGACCAACCGGACAAATCTGATCTTCTACAATGGAACCATCCACCAAAAAGACAGCCACACATGTCGACCATAGACCTCCGATCCCAGTGCGTCATCATTCGAATCAGAATCACCACCGTACTCACAATCGTGCCTCGCGCCGCTCTTCTCCCCCGCCGCCCCGCAAGCGCGCGAGCATCTCGTCCGCGAGTCCCGAGGTCATTTCCAACCTAATCACCAGCCTGAGCGCCATAACGCAGCCCGCCAGTAACCACTTTGAATCCCAACCAGGAACCACAAGCTTCTCTTCGCCTGCGAGTCCGACCAGCGACCCGGGCTCGGGCAGTTTCGGCGTCGACTATGGCGCGTACTCCCAACCTTCCGCCGCCGAAGCTCAGGTCCCCCTCTCGCTCGACGATATTGCCGCAAGCTCACCTGTGATTCGCACGTCCAAGCCCCCCAGCGGCTATTCGCCACTGACGGCTGGTCAGAAGCCCCGCAATGGCCGAAGCTCGAGCCGGGAAAGTGGCCTTCGATCCTTTATGCGGAGCAGCACAACCACCTCTCGTCCATCGTCCAAGGGGTCGTTTGGCTCCAAGGTTGATGACACCCAGAGCATCGGCAACCTTTCCATAGAGAGAGGCTCAGCGCCTACTCCGGAACTCAAGTCTCGACGATCTCATGATAGCTGGGGCAAGAAGTCGGCCCGAACAAACAAGGGCTTGCTGTACATGTCTTCGAAAGAGCGATTGCGGGACAAGGGTCCGGAAAGAATGCGCATATCGCCCGTTCCCGCAGGTTCGGCAGCTGGCGCCGCGGCAGGTGGTTTGCAAGGGAATCTTGGTGGAAACCCGAACTCAGTCTTGGCCGAGACGGTCATCAGCGAGGAGCCCACTGCGAGCACCGACAATCATGATGGTGACCAATCGACCAAGACCAGCCCGAACCCGATACCTCTGCGGGATTCGAGCCTGAGGAAGACCGTTACAAAGGAAAAGAGGTCTAGCGCTCGGCAATCCAATCGAGAGAGTGGGAGCGAACACGCGGGCGATGCGGCAGTCGAGCGGCGCGAGCAAGAAGCCAGTCTTGATGCATCCGCTAAAAGCCACAACCATAAAAGACCAAATATTCCCACTGCGAACAGATCCTTCTTACTGGATGCCGACGAACACTCACTATCGACGCCTCCCACGACCACGCCAAGCCGATTTCCCGACAGGAGCATCGCCCAGAACACTGACCACGAGAAACCTGCACCATCTCCAGCCGTCTCGCAGCGTAGGCGGCGTGATGGCAACGCAGCCGAGCATAGTGCGAACCGCCTCTCCGGTCGAAAAAGCCCCGGACCTGGGGAGACGCTCCAAGCAAAGCGTAGCAGCTCCCGTTTAGAGGTTGCCTCCGGCTCGCTCGATCCCCGAGGTGATGGCAGAGCCCGATCCACGGCTTCCAACGCCTCTCAAGTTCGTGGCTCGCACGCCACGGCTTACGAACGTCGCGTGTCCGTTGATTCAATCGACGATGCTGTCGAGTCCTACCTGTGCTCGCCGCGCCTGTCACGAAAAATTCGACATCCGGCGACCGGCCGCCTGATATCCTTCTCCGAGGTTGGAGACCCGGCTGGATCGGCCGTGTTTTGTTGCGTCGGCATGGGGCTCACAAGATACATCACGGCGTTTTATGACGAGCTGGCATCGACGCTGAAGCTACGCCTCATCACGCCAGACCGGCCCGGCGTGGGAGAAAGCGAGCCTTATACTGACGGCACCACTACGCCTCTCGGCTGGCCTGGTATGTTACCGCGACTCCCCATTCGCGCCTGATGACCGACGGACTGACGCTTCTTTTCGCAGACGACGTATACGCGATATGCCAAGAGCTCAAAATTACCAAGTTCTCCATCCTCGCTCATTCTGCCGGGGCAATATACGCGCTGGCAACGGCGTTGCGTATGCCTCAGCACATCCGCGGACGAATACACCTCTTGGCGCCCTGGATCCCGCCCTCGCAGATGAGCGTGTTTGGCACGTCACAAACACTCCCTCCGACGAATGCCATTCCCACGGCCCAGAAGATCCTGTCCGCGCTACCGACTCCCTTTCTCAGGGTCGCCAACAGCAGCTTCATGACGGCGACGAGCAGCTCCATTACGAGTTCCCTGCCGAAGACTTCGCGGCGCACGAGGCGGAAGAGCAATATCAACAAAGACCAGCCTCAAGGCGGTTCAAGTCGCCATGTGACGCCGATACTGGGGAAGGAAAGTGTAGTCCACACGGGGATCGGCGGTAATGAAGACCCAAGTCGTGTCATTCTTGATGACGACGACAAGACTGGTCACATCTCAGAAAACATGGACCGCTCGCAGCCACAGATCGGAGGTGTAAATGGCAGTGCGTTGTTGCGCACGGCATCTGAAGCACCCCTAGACAAGGAACGCCAAATCATGTATGACATGCGACTCACGCACGCTATCTGGGAACTTGCTACAACAGGCGCCAACCCGGCCGTGGATCTCTTGGTCTGTCTCGAGCGGCGACACACCATCGGCTTCCGCTACGTCGACATCACGCGACCCGTCGTCATCCACCACGGAAGCAGAGATACGCGAGTGCCCGTCGAAAACGTCAAGTGGCTGGGGAAAACGATGCGAAGGTGCGAGGTACGCGTCCTTGAGGGCGAGGGCCACGGCCTCATGGCCAGCGCTACAGTCATGGGCTCTGTTCTCATGGAGATGAGCAAGGAATGGGAGGACTGGATCAGGGTGACGGGTGCGGATGGTAGTCGAAAAGATCGCGAAAGGGGGCGACGGGGGCTCTCGAGCCGGTCATGAAGAATCGAACCGAGCCCTTTTCCTTGGATTGGACGGCGCGTTGGGAACTTTTTAATATTAATGTGTAAATGGCTGATCTAATTCAACTGTATCTAGCATCTTGGAAATGAGTTTTCTGTCGTGGGTTTGCGATGGCTTCTGTTTGAGCATAGCGCTTATTTATATAATTCAAAGATGCGACATCAACTGCACAAGTTGATGACGATTCCTGGTCCATGGTAATCAATCTCGGAGTTTTCTTCAGTCTCTTCTTCCGATGCGAAATGCACGGTCCGGGAGGCACTGACCGTCCACTCATCCCTCCGTCAAGACCCTCGTCCAGTCAAACTTGCGCCAGCTTTTTTTCCAAGTCTCGACACGCCCGGTATCACCTCCCCGTGTCCATCGCCCCTGCTTTTTAATGATATGCGGTTCGGCGCTCACAATGCCGCCCACGATTTCACGGGCAAACAAATCGCCGCGCGGCCAGCGTGCAGCGTCTTCCACGACGTGGCCGAGGCCGCCGTCGAGGGAGAACCAGACATGAAAGTACGGCATCTCGCGGGCGATGGAGCGACGGAATGCGGCGCGACCCATGCCCCCCTCGCGTGCCTTGGCCGCCGTGTCAATGACCTTTACGTGCTGGGACCACTCTTCGTCGGCGGAGAGGAAGGCCTCACGGAAGTAGGCGGGAGCGGTGGCGCCCTCGTCGTAAGGGATCGGTACGGCCGTCATGGCGGCGTGGGTGCGATGCGGTTGGAGGGATGCGGCGTTTTCGTAGAAGAGCACCTCGCGGCCTTGGTCGTGGTACATGCGCGTGAGCGACTTCATGAAGTTGCGTATTTCCTCCCACTCGTCGTCGTCGCATTCCAGTAGGTTGCGACGATGTGTCACGGGCACGATCAGGGCGCCCCCTGGGCTGACCTCGGGCTCTGTCGGGAGCGTAAGGAAGACACGGGTGGCGAGAGAGACGACGGGGGCGATGGGAGGCCGGCCCGTGTCTTCATGGTGACAGAGAGGACACTTTTCGAGGGCTCGGTTGAGCTTATGGTAGTCGTCTACCGCCATGTTCTTGAGGCTGACCTCGCTCTTGTGCACGCGTCGAGCCAACTTTTCAGCGTTGTCGTCCATATATTCTAGGTTGTCTGTGAATTGCGTCTCCTTGGCGATGCGCTCTGCCAGCCGCAGCCCTTCGCCTCCAGCTTGGCCCTTGGTGCGTCGCTCTTCACGGATCATGTCGTCAATGGTCATGTCCGTATTCTCTTGGACCAGTCCTCTCTCGCGGCCGCGCTTCGTATCTACGGCTTTCACTTCGCCGCGTCCGCCGGTAAGGTGTCGACTCTCCATGGCGCCGAGAACGATTTGATTTGACGAGCCTGCTGCCGGGTTCGAAGCGGCAGCGGCAGCAGCACGATTGTACTCTTCCTCGAGTTTGGCAGCATCCGGGGCTCGTCGCAATTTCGCCTTCATCATTTGCCCACGAAGTCGATTCAAGGCGGTCTGGTCGAGAACCGCGTTGCCTGCTGTCGGGTCTGGCAAGATGGCACCCTGCTCAGGCTCCGGTGATTTGGGTGCATCTGCGACATGGTGTTTGGTTCGCTCGCGATAAAATTCGCCCGTGGGTTTATCCTTTTCTTTGTAATCACCGCCGTAGATGCGTCTTCTCTCCAGCTCTTCCTTTTCTTCTCTCGCATCGTCAAAGTCTTTCAAGTCGCCGTATCGAGGCAGGGCAACTTCTTCGACAGATCTGCCGCTCTCCTCGGCGGTAGTGTATACAGCTCTGAGCTTCGTCATGCGCCACGATGAGCCGGCATCGCCAAAGACGTAGTCCACGACGCGAGCAGATGGGAGCGTCTCGGGATTCGTTTCAGCGACAGACTGTCCTTGATTCAAGTCTTCGAGATGTTGACGGTTGATTTCGCGCTTGGAAATGGTGCGTTTTGTATCTGGTGCCGGGGACGACCTTTTCCCCCGGTTTGGATCGGGGCGATGAATGTGTTCAAAACCAATGGAAGACGGAGCCGTCATCCATGCATCCCGCTTCAAAGACTTGGATGTATCAACGGGGTCTAGACTTGGTGGCCTCTCCTCGTCGGGCTGTGGTAGGTCCTCCTTGGCATCTGAGCGTTTGTGGGTGCCGTCAGGGCGATGGGACCGATGTCGCGACGTATGGTGATGATCCGGATCTCTGGGCGAACGGCGACTTCGCTTGTGTCTATGTTCGTCATCGTCGTCGTTGCCGCGTTCTCTTCGGTGCCTATGCCTCTCTCTGCCTCCGTGGGAATGACGTCCCTCGCCGTGATGGTGTCGGTGGTGATGGCGTCGCTCGCGTTGGCGCTCGGAATCTTCCCGCTCTTTCTTCTCCTTGGCGAGCGATTTTTCGAATTCGTCCAGGCCATCCATGGCGCTGGGATTTTTAGGTTCCGTTCGCGAGCGAAGGAGGTAATAGACCAGCTGGTAAATGGGAGTGGACGTTGTCGACATGCAAAACTAGAGCTACATCCGTGTCCCACTCAGGTTAGTTTATGCACTACGTCAGAGCGCCGGCAGAGCGACCCTCGCTTGCGGGAGCCTACGGCCTCCGCTTGCTTCTCACGTCGAATTCATGTTCTACGGAGCAAACGCCTTCCACATGTGCCGTTGCAGCAGTTACTGAATCAGAACCTCGAGAACATCACGTGGGCTTTGTGCTCTTTAAATTTGGAAGATTGATTAATATGACAAGTTCCAGGGCGGTTTTCAAGTCAAAAGGTTCGAGGTAAAAAAAAGAGTCTTGCTATTTGCACAGCTCACGTGTGGCTATTTGCACAGCTTACGTGACTTTTAGACTAGAATATCTATTTTCCCTACCCAAATTAATATCGTAGTTGTTACCTAATTTATCATTAATACTATACTTTTTAACCTTCTATATAATAATAACACTATTATAAGTAATAATTTAATTCCTAATTTATTACTTTTATTAGCCTTTATAAGCCTAGATATTATATTTAACTTTTTATAGATTTTTAGTTATAAAAATAGCTTTATACTAGTTAAAGCTTAAACTTTAAATTTATATATTATTAATAGTAAAAGTATACTAATATATATTTATCTAACCTATAATTATAGTACCTATAGATTAACTATATTTTTAAACCTTAGATAGGCTATTATAAGGAAAATTAACTATTAGTTTTAAATATATTTATTTCTTAATATAAATATAAACTCTTAATAAGTCTATAAGGTTATAAGTAGTCTTTATAATTATAGCTTTTTATTTAACTTTTTAATATACCTAATTTATTATTATTAAATAGATATATAATAAAATTTAATTTAGAGCTTTTTATAATATAGAGTAATAAGTATATATAAAGTTTATAAAGCTATTTATAATACTTTACTTATTCTAGCCTATTTTATATAGAAAAATATATATAATAATTATTAAAAGTTTTAAAAAAATAAACTAGAGGGCCTTTTACCTATATAATAGTAAATTAAGTTTTTTTAAAGCTATAACTTATAGTATATAATTTTATAAGACTATAAAAGTAATATTTAATATTCTTAAGTAGTATTATAGACTTTTTTTTAGTATAAAAAAATATAGAAGTACTTTTTTAAGGTTTTTAGTCTTAATAATATATATAAGATAAACTACTATAACCTCTATCTATTTAAGGTTACTAGAGTTATAAATTATAACTTATTAGCTAATTTTACTTTTAGGATAATATTAGGAGAAAAAAAAGTTAATTTTAAATATATTTATAGCTAATTAAACTTTTTCTAATAGTAACTAGATATCTTTACCCTTAATATAGTTATAACTAATATAGAAAGTATATTAAAAAACGCTATTAGAATAATATTTCTATATATGTAATAGTAAATATATATATTTTATATTAATATAAATATTAAAATCTAAATTTAATTATAATTTAAAAACTTTAAAAGCTTTATAATTAAATATAGTACTAAAACTATAATTAAAGCTTAGGATAAGGTTATCTATGCTATATAAGAAAGTGATTTTAAGGAAAATTAGAAGTAACTTATATAATACTATAAAGACTAGTAAAATTATATTTTTAATTATATTAAGACTACGTATATACCTTTCTATAAGTAATAGGCTTAGTACTTTATTTAGTACTATTATAACTTTAGGTAATAATTAAATAGCCTTAATAAGATAGTATATAAGGATATTAAGTTATACCTTTTAAATAGCTATAGTAATTTTTTAACCCTTTTTAAGATAATATTGAATTTGAAGTAATAGTAGACGTAGTACTAACTAGCAAGAAGATAAACTTAGTAAGAGTTATAGATATATATTAATAGATATAGAGCTAACTATTTAATAAATAGCTATAGTTAACCTTTATAGGTAATCTTAAGTACTATAGCCTTACTACTAGATATAGTAGTAGGTATTATATATATATATAGTTATAGTATACTACTATAGCTATAAGCTTTAAATATAGTATACTATTATAGCTATAAGCTTTAAGTATAGTATACTATTATAGCTATAAGCTTTAAGTATAGTATACTATTATAGCTATAAGTTTTAAGTATAGCTATAGCTATAAGCTTTAATATTTAGTTATAGTTATAGACTTAACTATATACTACTATATATAGTTATAGTAGACTATATATTAGTCTTATTTACTCTATTAATTATAGTATATATATATATATAGTTACCTAGGAGCTAGCTCCTAGGTAAGGTATACGTATTTATATAGCTATAAGGTAACTATAAAGTAAAGTATATATATCTATATAATTCTAAGTAATATAACTATAGTCGTATAAGTACTTATATAGTATATATATATAATACTATAACTACTATATAATATATATATATTAGTATATATTACTATAATAATATATATATTATTTATAAGTTTAATACCCCTTTTTAAAGTAACTAATACTTATATAGTTAATTATATAATATTATATAGCTTTAAGGTAAGTTATATATATTAGTATAGCTATAAAGTAGCTTTTAGGTAGGTTATATATAGTAGTAAGGCTCTAAAGTAGCTCCTAGGTAAATTATATATAGTTACTATTACTAGGTAGCTATAAAGTAATATATATATAGTAATATAAGATATATAATAGACCTTTATTATACTTAAAATATATAGTACTAAGGTTATCTTTATATTTATAAGTCTTATAGGGTCTAGGGTAACTATAAAGTAGGTCTAGGGTAGTTATAAAGTAGCTATAAGGTATATAAAAGTTAACTTAGTATAGTAAGTATACTATTAGCTATAATATAAGAGTATAAGTTAATTTATTAAAAAATATATATAAATTAATTTTATAAAAAATAAAAAGTAGTATATAAACTATATTTAGTAAGGCTATTTTACTAATAGGCTTAGTAAGACTATAAAGGAGGGGTAACTTATAAGGGGTTAAGTAAGCTATAGTAAGGTTATATATTAAAAGTAATCCCTACTAAGTCTATTATAGGTTATAAGGTTTTTTATAAGCTTTTATTTTCTAGTACTATAATTTCTAGGTAATAGCTATATAGCTACTTAAATAGGCTACTCTTATAAGTATACTTATAGGTAGCTTATAGCTATTACTAACCTTTATAAATATTAGCTTTTATAAGAGTTAGCTTACTAGGGTTAAAGAAGTTAATTATAATATACTTTATAAGGCGCTTTAATTAGCTAATTAAATATTAAAATAACTAGGGGTAAATAGCTTAGTAGTTATTATACTTAATAGTTAATTCTTTTAGAGCTAATTAAATAGCTAGGTTAGGGGCTATATATTTAAATTAATATATATATAAAAGCTTTTAGCTAGTATAAATTAAATATAGTAAATATATTTAAAAAAATAAAGGGTTTTAACTATTATAATATAGTAAGTAATAGTAAATATTAGTAATTATAAGTATTACTAATAGTAAGGTTATTTAGTAAAGTATTTTACTAAAATCTAGATCTTAAGGGTATACTATTATTAAATTCTAGGGGATAATTATACTAAATAATTTTTATAAGTATATATAATATAAAGATAGTAACTCTATAGTTAAAAGCTATAAATAACTATAAGTACTAATATATAATACTAATATATAAGAGGCTATATATAATACTACTAAAAAATAACTATAGTTACCTAGGGCTTTAACTAATATAAAAATTACTTACTAAAAAAACTACTAAAAAGACTAAATAGATATATCTCTTATACCTAGAAGTCTCTAAGAGATTTAAATAAAGGGGTAAGTTATTTTCTTTTTAGGGGCTAAACTAGCTTTAAAAGTTAAATAAACTTTTAATATAATTAAGATATAAGGGCCTTAATAAGGCTATTAGTTAGTATTTTATTTATTTTTAGGTATATTAAATAGGCTATACTTTTTACTATTTTCTTATAAATATAATAAAATTTAAAAAAGGTATACTTTATATAACTATATAGTATAAGGTTATAGGCTATTATAATAGTACCTTAATTATTATAGTATAGCTAGACTAGTAACTATAATAAGAGGTTAAGTTTTTTATAAAAACTTTTAATCTACTAAAGCTCCTTTAAGGTCTTAGTAAGGCTATTAGTCTTTACTTCTAGTATTAAAAAGGCAATAGTAGAGGCCTTCTTTACCTTTTATAAAATTAGGCTTTAAACTAGTATAAAAAAGTAGCTATAGGTAAATTTAGAAGATTTCTTATCCCCTATAAAGTTACTATTATAAAAGCTTTAAGGCTATAAGCTATCCTTAAATAGCTTATATATAATAACTAGTTACTATAAGCCTTTTAGGTATCTTAGAAGACCTTTTACTACTATAAGGTAGTATAAGTAAGGGTTCTATAAATATTATAAAAGCTATTAAATACTAAAATAAATATCTAGTGAGATAGAGGCATTAGAACCACCTAAATACCTCCAAGGGTTATATAGTAAGAAAAGGGAGAAAACATAATAATATAATATAACCATAATAGACTATACAACGAGATATTATAGGTTTAAGGGTTATTTAATAAGTTAGATTAATTAATTAAATAAATATTAAGTAATTATAATTGTATAATTATATTAGAATAGTAAAGCAGCTAAACTTATAAATTAAAAAGTCTAAACTATATTATATCTATTATCTATAACTAATAATACAGCTTTTAGCCTTTTTATGCTTTTCTACTTTATCTTAATTAACTATTACTTACTTAATTAATTAATTATACTTATTTTAATACCTTTCTTCCGCTATGTATAGGGGGGGCACTAATTTTCTATTACACTAGCCAAGTAAGTAGTATTAAGTATATTAGAACTCTAATAAGTTACTAATATACTTTATAATCTATAATACTTAAAGCTAGAAACTTAGTAATTTTAAAAAAACTAAGCCTAACAATATTAGGCTATAGTAGGACTAAATTTAGCTTTATATTAATTAGGCTAAAAGTCCCTAATACTTCCTAGATATACTAAGACTAGTAAAGATTTAAAGTATACTTAGCCTTATTTTAATAAATTTAAATACTAAGGAAAAATAAAGTAAGGCTTTTATCTTTTAGTAAATAAACTTTATAAAGCTAATACTTAAGCTAGTTAATATAGCTTAAGTTAGGACTAATAAGTAAGTAATTATTAATATAGGTAATAATAAAGGTTTTCTTTAAGTAATTATAGAAGACTACTAAGTTAGAAACTAATAGTTTAAAACTAAGTATTTTAAAAAGCGCTACTAATACTTTTTACTATTTTCTTAGGCCTTATTTAAGACTATATAAAACTTTATTTAGCTTAATAACTTACTAAGCCTTTAGGTTATACCTAAGACTTTTAAAATACCCTATAAAGTCCTTATACTTCTTTATAAATTCTTTAAATTTATTAGGTATTTTTATATAAATAGATTCCTTTAAAAAGCTATTTAAAAAAGTACTAATAAAGTTAACTTATTTAATTTCCTAGTTATTTATAGTAGCTATTACTACTATATATCTCTAGGTTAGGGAGATATTTATAAAAGTAAAGGTTTTAAAGTAGTTAAATCTTTTAATTTATATAAAACCTTTAACTATTAAATATACTTTATATTTATAAAGTATATTATAAGTATCTTATTTAATCTTTATAATAAGCTAAGTTTTTAATAAGTATTATCCTATAAGGAGTTTAGTTTTTAAAAAAAACTAAAATATATTTTATAGAGTTAACTATTATATTTTACTAAAAATAGTTTTCTTCTAGTAGTTTAAGTTAGGATTTTTTAAAGCTTCCTTCTAGGAAAATAGCTTATAATATAATTTAAAAGATAAGGCTTATTAGGCCCTATAAATATATTCTAATATAAAGTAACTTAAGTCTATTAGATTACTATAGTTACCCTTAGGAGACTTAATAGTCTTTTTTTAAAGCGCTATATTAATTTTAACTAGTACTAAAAGTAAATTCTTTAATAGTATAGCTTTAAGCCTATTAATATCTTTTATTTTTTAAAAAAAAAGCTTTATTTCTCCTTCTAAAAATAGTAAAGTTACTAGTAAAAAACTAAAGTACTAAAAACTATAAGTTATAGGACCTACCTTTTCTAAGATTTTAAAAAAAGCTATTTTTATAACCTTTTAAATAAAAAAGATATAAACTTAATAAGTCTTACTTTTAAGGGTATAAAAAAGTCTTATTAAAATTATTTTTAAAGTAAGTTTTATTAAATAAGCTTTATATTTAGGGGGAATAAGGATTTTATAGTAAGCTTTAATAGCTTTAAAAGTATTAAAAAATAGCCTATATTTCTTATTAAGATCTAATTCTTTAAAAAGTAATTATTTTAAGGTACTTTCCTAGTTAGTAATAGTAATATAATTTATTAAGAAGAAGACTACTAGGAGGATAAAATATTAAAGATTAAGAGGTAGCCTAGCCTACTATATAGTTACCTTTAAGTATTTTAGTAATACTTTAATTAACTTTTTAATAAGTTTATTTTATTTATACTAATAAAGGTTTAAAGTAGTAAAGTTAATACTTTTAAAAATAAACTACTACTAAAGATTATTTATAATCTTAGTTCTACTATTAAAGTATAAGTAACTAAGAAACTTAGAATAAGTATTCTTAAGGGACTTAAAAAACCCTTAAATTATTATTACTATAGTTAGACTTTCCTTATTAAGTAGTATAAATACTTAATAATAGTAAGTCTTATAATCTACTATAAGAAAATAGACTAGCCTCTAGTTATAAAGCTTAGGCTTAATTAGGAAAGTATCCCCTTCTAGAATATCTAGAGTATATAGGGGATTTTTAATTAAAGACTTATTAAGTTATTATTAGAGGTTAGCCTAAATATAGGTTAAGTACTAAAAATTACTTTTTTTAACTATTAAAAAGTCTAGTAAAGCTTTTATAATTTTTAAAGTTTTTTTAAGTAATAGTAAGCTAATATAACTTAACTATATATACTAAAAGCCTATAAGCTATATAAGCTTTTAATAATCTTTTATAGACTTATTAGATAAGGCTAATAACTTATTACCTTTATCTAGCCTTATAAGGATAAGAATCTATAAGATTAGTAATAAGTCTTAAGGAATTTTTATAGTTTTAAAGTTATTAAAGATATCCTTATAGTTATCTATTTTTTTAGCTTTAAAAGCCTATACTAAGGGCTTTAAAAAGATAAATACCTCTATTAAATAAGTAAAGTAAGTACTAGTCTTTTTTTTTAAAAGAGTCTATAAGTTCTTTTACTATAAATAAAACCTATAAGTTTTAAAATCTAATAGTATATAGTATTCTTTTTTAGCTAAAAATAGTTATTACTTAATTAAAATACTACCTAACTTATAGTAAAGTATACTACTAATAATATTAATATTAAATTTAAGTATAAAAAAAGTATTTTTTAAGTATAGATTTTTAAAGATAAATAGTTTTATACTAATAAGTATAAAGAACCTTATAATTCTTTATCCTTATAAGTATATAAGTCTTCTACTAGTAATAATTAGATTTATTTTTTAATCTTTAAAGTCTATATACTAGATAAAAGACTTCTTATTATTAATAATATAGTAAATTAAATTAGTATTATATAGTAGAGTTACTTTTACTAAAGGATTTATCTTATAGGTTAAGTAGTTACTACTACTAACTATACTTAAAAAGTCTAAGAGCTTTCTATTTTTAAGAGTATTTATTAAGAAATTATAATACCCTAAGATAAAAAAGGTTTTAAGTTTATTAAAAAAATTATTAAAAAAAGTCTAGTCTAAGTTTTTTAACTTATTAGGGTAAGCTAATTTATTATTTAATTTATTACTTTTTTTTTTTTTTCTTTTTTTTTCTTTTTAAATTCTTATTTTTTAATTTTTAAAAGTTACTAGACTTTAAAGGACTTTTTAATTATAACTTAGAAAAACTTTTTAAGTTTTTTCTTTATTAGTTATTATAGTAGGTAAAGGCTTTAATAACTAAAAAAAAGAAATCTTTTTACTTTTCTATTAAATCTACTATTAAGAATTATAAATTATAAATATATAGTAGAATACTTTTAGCTTTAGATATATAAATATAAAACTATTAGAGTTTTACTTAATAACTAAATATACCTTTTATAGCCTTAAGGTACTAATTTACTTAGTTAATAGGTTTAATACTAATACTATATAGTTCTAAGTAAGCTATAAGGTTATTAAACTTAGTATTAAATATACTAAGGGATTTACTAAAGCCTTTAAATCTAAAATTATAAAACTTAGTATATAAGTTTCCTTATTAAATATTAGTACTCTTAGAATACTATTTAATAAAAGTCTTATATACTTATTAGGGGGAATTAATCTAGCTAATAATTACTTAAGAAATTTTTATATAGCTATCTCTTAGTAGTATAAAAAAGATAGCTAGGTTTATATTAGTAAAACTATAAGTAAATTCTAAATATTTAATAAATAAAAGAATCTTTAAAATTTTAAGCTAAATAAAAAGTATTTACTTTTACTAGTTAAAATTATCTAGACTTTAGAGTTTTAAATCTTTAAGGAATATATAGACTTTTTTATTTAGTTCTTTAATAATAAAGTTACTAAAAGTATCTATAATATTAACTATAGGTTAAGCTTATAAACTAGGTAGTTAAGTTTAGGAGGAATAATTAGCTCTAGTAAGTTAGTTTCTTATAAATTAAAATTAAAAGTTTTATAGTATATTTTTAAGCTAAGAGATACTTATATAAATAAATTAAATTTCTAAATAAAATTACTAGTTTTTTATTTAAAGCTAATATATAGAATTAGTATTAAAAGGCTAAGTAGTTAAGGGTTATTTATAGTTACTTTTAATAACTAAAAAATTCTAAGTTAATAAATCTATTTTATTAAATAGTATTTAATATATTAGTTTTAGGAAAAGTAGTAAAAATTTTACTATAAGGTATAAGGTAGCTATAATATAGATAAATAAAATAGCTAATTAATTTTAATAATATAATACTTAATAAGTACTATATTATTTAATATTATAGTATAAATAAATAATAAAATTATAAAATAATAATTACTATAATATCTTAATAATAGTATAGTTTAAGCTTATAACCTATTAAATTTAAAATAATAATAAATATAGTATTAACTAGTAAAAAAATAAACTTAGTAAGAGTTATAAATATATATTAATAAATATAAAGCTAACTATTTAATAAGTAGCTATAGTTAACTTTTATAGGTAATCTTAAGTATTATAGCCTTACTACTAGATATAGTAGTAGGTATTATATATATATATAATTATAGTATATTACTATAGCTATAAGCTTTAAATATAGTATACTACTATAGCTATAAGCTTTAAGTATAATACGCTATTATAGCTATAAGCTTTAAGTATAGTATACTACTATAGCTATAAGCTTTAAGTATAGCTATAGCTATAAGCTTTAGTATTTAGTTATAGCTATAGACTTAACTATATATTACTATATATAGTTATAGTAGATTATATATTAGTTTTATTTACTCTATTAATTATAATATATATATATATATAATTACCTAGGAGCTAGCTCTTAGGTAAGGTATACGTATCTATATAGTTATAAGGTAATTATAAGGTAGGGCGTGTATATCTATATAGTTCTAGGTAGTATAACTATAGTTATATAGGTGCCTATATAGTGTATATATATAGTACTATAGCTACTATATAATATATATATATTAGTATACGTTATTATAGTAATGTATATACTGCCTATAAGTTTAATAGATAATAATCTAGATAATTATAAAAAAGGAATATAATTATAATAAACGTTATACTTTAATAAAGATATAGCTATAGTATTAATATATTAGGAGGGATTAGCTTAGTATATTACTTATATAAATAGCCTATTTAGCTATTAATTTATTTATGTACTAATACTACTATATATAGAAAGCTTTAGTTACTAAGTTAGAGCTTTAATTATATAAAGATAATAATTATAGCTTTATATAGTAATTTATACTACCTTATATTTACTTTATTAAAGTATATATTAAAGCTAGTAAAATACTTAAAAAGGAAGATATTTATTTTTAATAGTAGCTTATAAAGCTATTAGTTAGCCTAGTCTTTTCCTATAGCTTATTTATATATAAATTTAGACTAACTTAATTATCTAGGATATAGAAAAACTACTCTTATAAATCTAAGACTTTTAAATTATTTAGAACCTTTATAGGCGCCTTTATAAGCTATATAATAATTGTAAAGGTGATCAAGAAATCGAATTTCGAAGTTCAACAAACGCGAAGAGGGATTTCAATACGAGGAATAGTAATTTAGGAAATCTAAGATTTTTCCTAAATAGCGCAAGAAAAGTAGGTCCAAATAGTAGTTAAAGTAATATCAAAAGTTGAATACTTATTAAACTATATACTAGTCTTCTATAAAAGTAATATAAGAAAAAGCTAACCTATTTATTTTTCTATCTCTAGACATAAGGGACTTCATATATTAATTTCTATTGCGTAATTATACACAAAAAACAGGTTTTTCTATTATATAGAGTACGTTATTAGAAGTCATATATATCGGTAGCTAGAATAGCCAGAAGTTAGTTATTTTTAATTAGTGCCCTTATACAGGAATATACATACCCCGTATTTATAGCATTTTTCAACTTTAGCTAGTATAGCTATCAATATAAAGGTTATAGCTATATAGGTAAATAATATAGGTAATATAAATAGTACTTAGTTAGCCTTATTTAATATAGAAAAATAAGGAAAAATAAAAAACCTTATTTATATACTAAGAGCCCCCCTTAAAAGCTATAGGATTTTTAATACTAGAAA